>NW_006497672.1:1711555-1766346 GCF_000471905.2 Amborella trichopoda
ACTTTGATATAAAAGAATATCTCCACATGTGTGAGCCTTTTCAATTACTTTTTTGCCCTTTAGCCTTTGTGGTTATCTACTCTAATATATTATTAAAAAAAACTAAGGGTATTTTTGTAAGGCCATATTGGATAAAATTGGAATAAAAACATGGGCCAAGAACAAAATGGTAAAGTGACATAACTTCGGATTAGGATGAGTGATAATGATGTGAAATCCCATTCCTTCATCCTAGTGGTTGGATGGGGATGGGTAGCTAGGTACATTAGCCTCTAATGTGCCTTTGGATTAGTGCACCAAGGGTGTTGATTGAGTCAAAGGTTACACTCATGTTATACAAGCACATCATGAGATCTCAAACCCTAACTATCTCAACTCTTGGAACCATTTTAGAAAACTGTTGCTCCCCTCATTCTTCTAAGGTTTTGTGAGAAAAAATTGAAGAGAGAGAGCTTTTAGAGTTCCATTAATGGTGATCTTGATGGTGGTCCTCCTTTCTTATGCTTAAGTCCATAGTGTTCATTTATCAAGGTAAACTCCAATGCATTTTCTTTTCTCATGAGATCATATTCTTGGCATCTATAGTTGCTGGAGTTTTGAATTTAGAAAAGTTTAATTGATCTTAGAATCCCCATTTGATCTTCTTTTTTATCATGCTTATTCATATTGTGGTCCTTCATGAGTTTATAGTCTATATGGTTGAGAATCCATGATCATGCATAATATCAATAGATTACTTTACTTCAAATCCATCAAATAATTTAATCTCAGAGTGTCACTCAATTTTCAGAACTTTTTCATAACGTTTTTACCTATGGGGGTTCATAATCTTCTATACAAGACTGTTTTAGTGGTCTGAGGGATCACTGTATGTTGTTTGGCCATAACTCTCTTGTTCTTTATCCGATTCAATTCAAACTTTTTACATTATGCTTTGGATGATAATTCCAGTATGTTGAGATCTTAAGAAGTGATTTTAATGTGTGTAATTGCTTCCCATTTGGATTAGACACTCTTGTGAGATCGAACCACTTTTGTACAATTCGAAGGGACAAAATGAAGTCGTTATAGGACCCGATTGCGTGGCCCCCGCACAAGGGGTTCAAAACATGGCTTCCCTATTTTAATTTGACATTCTATTTCCATGTTTAGTTTATTTTATTTCTTAGATTTTTTTTTAAATTAATTGCATGATGTATTTAAGCTTTGAGACATAGTTTATGTAATTGGTGCTATGAAAATGTACTTCACAAGCTAGTCTTGCTTTATATGTAATTGCCCCATAAAGGATTGGTATTTGAGTTTCTTTACAGTGGTTATACAAGGCTAGAAATAGTTGTAATTTTTAGTTAAATGATTGTAACTTATTCACTTAGCTTGGTGTTTAGCAAGTGGCTTGTTGAAGGTGTCCATTTTGCTTTGTTTTTTGCTTGAAAATTTGCTATAGTCTTTATATCCACTATCAATTGATATCAGAGCTAAACTCTTTTATAGCCTCTTTACGGGTTTTTATAGGAATTATAGAGTGCCAAATAGGAACCCATGTGACACATTTGTAGCCAATTGATGGCCAAAGATGCGCCTACAACAGTGGAGGAGATTGCATTTTTTATGGAAGGAGAAAAGCAAAGAAGGATGGCAATGGATGGACCATAGTAAAATCTCACCAACCCTTTCTACTCCCTTACTCATTACTCCTATCTCTTCCTCTCTTCTTAACTCTTCTATGGTGAATACATGTAATGTGGGAGTGAGTAGGAGTGATAATGCTAAGAATAAGAAAAGAAAGGGAAAAGACAAATGGAAAGGGAAGGGGAAGCAAAAGGGAAAATCTTACTCCCCTTATCCATTTAGCCTTTACCCTTCTAAAACCCATGCCTACCTACCAAATCATGCTAGCCCCATGCCTTTTAGGCCTAAACCACCACCCACACCTATGATAGTAAGTGGGAGGTCGGTTTGGCCATCAAGCCAAGATTATTCAAAGGTGCAATGCTTTAGATGCAAGAAATATGAGCATATCCAAAAGTTTTGTAGGTATCCTCGTCCTCCACAAAACCCTTATTTTAGTCTTAAGCCCAATACCGATAAGCCTCAAGCTAATACCGGTGGAGGACCAAGGAAAGAGAGAGTTTGTGTGGTCCATGAGACTTTGATTGTCAATGAGGAGGCGAATGTGTGGGTTCTTGACTCGGGGGCTACTATCCATGTGACAAATTCTATGAAAGGCTTTAGAAGGTTTATGATGTCAAACCCGGTACTCATAATCTTTATATGGGTGGAAATCAAATGGAATGAGTCTTAGGAAAAGGGGACTATGTGTTGAAGCTCACTAATGGTGAGACTCTCATGCTTAAGGACACCTTTTATGCACCCGGGATGAGGAAGAATCTCATCTCGATTTCAAAGATGAGTAAAGCCGGGTTTGTGCTCTTGTTCAATGAGGAAAAGGTCTATGTGCATAATGGCTTTATTAATGGAGACCTTGTTTTTGTAGTCCACTTGCTTCAAAGGCTTTATGAAATTAAACTGAAAAAGGAGTTTTACTTGGGTGATGATTTACAAAATTTTACTTTATGGCATTTAAGGTTAGGTCACTTTAATCCATCTAGAATGCATATTATGATGAAAGAAGATTGCTTGATAAAATGAATATCGATTCTCATAATAGATGTGAGGCTTACCTTAAAAGAAAGATGATAAAGAAGTCCCACGAAAAGGTCAAAAGAGTCTCTAGTCTTTTAGAACTAATCCACTTGGATGTGTGTGGACTTTTGAGTGTACCTACCATGGGGCACATGAGGTTCTTCATAACATTCATTGATGACCATTCCCGTTTTGGTCACACCTATCTCATGAGAAACAAAAGTGAGGCCATAACCAAATTTCAACAATATAAAGTGAAAGTTAAAAACCAACTAGGTCGAACCATTAAAAGCCTTAGATCAGATAGGGGTGGGGAATACACCTCCTAAGCCTTCCAAGATCGTTGTGTCTAATATAGGATTGTCCACCAAACCACCATGCCTTACTCACCCGAACAAAATGGGGTTGCCGAGAGAAGGAATAGGACCCTAGTTGAGATGGTGCAAAGTATGATGAGTACCGCTAATTTTTTATTAGAGTTTTGGGGGGAAGCAATTCTATCCGTCATATATGTCCTTAATCGAACTCCCACCAAAGCAATTCAATCAACTCCTTACCAACTCTTCATGGGACGACCTCCCTCAATAAAGTACCTCAAGGTTTGGGGATGTTCAGACTATGTTCTCATACCATCCTAAAATAGGTACAAACTTAGTCTTAAAACCATGACATGTGTTTTCATAGGATACCCAACTCATGGGAAGTGATTTAGGTTTTATAACCTCTTGAATCGTAATGTGATTGAAAACCTTAATGCCCATTTCATTGAAGATGAATTCCTTTAGAGAGAATCAACCCAAAAGAGAGTATAATTTCATGAGCTTCAGCTTAACAAAGAAAATTGAAACCATCCCACTTAGGTGAAGTGAGAGAATAAGGACACCACCTACCTTTTTCACTTACCTTGGGGAGGACTATGAGACGATTAGTGAACCCGATGATGAACCTTATTCTTACTTACATTTTATATCTTGTCCGGATTATAAGTTATGAAAGGAAGACATGCAAGATGAGATAAATTCAATCATAAAGAACCATGTATGGGAGTTAGTCTGATTACTACCCAACCTTAGATCCATTGCATGTAAGTGGATATTAGAAAAGAAACTTAACTCCAAAGGGCGTATTGAAAAATATAAGGGAAGACTTATAGCAAAAGATTTTACTCAAAAGGAAGGGGTAGATTATTTTGACACCTATTCACCTATTGCCATAATGCCTTCAATTAGGATGATCATATCCATAGCATCCTACTTTGAATTAGAATTGCATCAAATGGATGTGAAAATCACCTTCTTAAGTGGTGACCTAGAAGAGGATATATAAACGAACCAACCCCAGGGTTTTGTTGTGAAAGGAAAGAAAAAGTTTGTGTACAAACTTAACAAATCACTTTATGGTCTCAAACAAGCTTTAAGAAAATGGTTCCTCAAATTCCACCAAACCCTGATTAGATATGGATCAAACCAGATGAGGATGACCATTATGTATACCTTAAGACCAGCTTTCATGACTTTATATGTGGATGACATTCTAATAGCTAGAAGCACCCTAAACCATATAAGGGGCACAAAGGCAATGCTATCAAATAATTTTGATATGAAAGATATAGGAGAGGCTTTGTATGTGTTAGTGATTCATATTATAAGAGATAGAGCAGCCCGCACTATTCAATTATCTCAATCTACATATTGTAAGAAAGTTCTTGAGAGATTTAGTATGAGTGAATCCAAGCCTATATATACACCTGTGGAAAGGAGAGGAAAATTAAATGTCAATATGAAACTAAACAATGAATCTTGAGAGAAGTGAGATGGAAGGGATCCTGTAATGGAATGTCATAGGATCACTAATGTATTTAACCATGGGAACTTGACCCGATCTAGCTTTTGCTCAAAGCTTGATTGGTCGATTCCAAAGTGATCTTGGATTAGAACATTGGAAAGCTGTGAAAAGAATCATGAGGTATTTGAAAGGAACATTTGATTATGGATTAACCTATGACAATGTGAGTGAGCTTAAAGTTTTGGGATACACAGACTTCGACTATCAAGGAGACTCGGATGACTCGAGATTCACTTTGGGTTATCTATTTCTTTATTGGGGTGGTGCCATTTCTCGGTGCACCAAGAAGCAAGACATTGTAGCCCTATTTACCATGGAAGCCGAGTATATAGCTTTAAGTTACGCAACTTTAGAAGCCATTTGGATTAAAAATTTCTTGAATCATCTTAACTTCAACCCTCTAAAACATAGAACTATTAGAATCATGTGCGACAATCAAGTTGCCATAGCAATGGCAGTTTAACCAAGGTTCCACAACAAGTCAAGGCACATTAAAGCTCAATATCATAAAGTAAGAGAAGAGATAACAGCTGGCGAAGTAGAAGTTGGTTACATTCCATATGAGGCTATGCATGCAGATCCATTAAGCAAAGGCTTGGGGGCAAATGATTTTGTGAGGCATGTGCATGGGATGGGTTTAAGGAGGTTGACATAGTGGTTATTACTTTGTCTATTACTTGTGAATGATAAATCCATAGATATATGCATGCTTTGATTTATTGTGAACGATAATGAGAGAGAGATATATACGAATTTAGGCCTCAAAAGGCCAAGTGGGAGAATGTTGGAAATATGGCCTATTAAGACCTAAATTCCAGTAGTCTCTCATTCAATGGGAGTGATTGAGAGATTGAAATCTCGAAGTCTTGCGAAATGGAGCCCAAATTCTTTTACCCCGAGTACGTATGAGGCATCGAGAGTTCACATGTTGAGAAAACAATTTCTTAAGGTGTGAGGGTCACCTCTTAGTCAAGATTTTATAGGTTAGCCTCATGTTTACCTGCAATCGGCCAGGACTTGGAGAATCCAAACGAGAAAAATAGAACCCGAGTACTTATTGAATATTCACCCTGTATGGAATGGTCAAGACTTATGGGACATAAGTCTGTATCTTGATACAAGACCATTGCATAGAATGTGTATTTTCATTTCGTACAGGAAGTCACTCTTCCAAATGCATTATCCGAGTTTGGAAGATCCAGTGCACATGTGCCTTGGCCCCTGTAATCGAGTTAGATCATGTCCCACAAGGGTACACATGTATTCCATTGAGAGCCAAATGATCGAAAGTTTTGGTTCAGCAGCTTTGATATGGCCAATTATATATCCTTGCTTTAGACTATAGAACATAGGTCTATTGGGTCGATCTGAGACTCTGCGGAACGTCATTCGAGACTAGCCCAATGGAGTACGCTGATACCTATAGTTATTAGCCTGAAAATCTCACTATACCTTTTGTCTGATTTTATAATGATGATAAAAACCTAATAATTTCTCAAAAATACTTTAAATATTTATTATAAATTTTAGAGAATTGTTTGGAATTTTATTTGCTAATAAAATGAGGGTTTTCAAATTGTTTGACTCAAATTCAAGTTTAGTCCTGACCTGGTAATGCCATGTGGCGCACGAGTGGCCATAGGCTACCACGTGGCACCCCACGCCTCACTCTAGGATCACCGCCCAGCTAGGCGCTGGTCCCTAGGCGGGGGACTAGATTGGCATTTAGTTGCTTGTTTTATAAGGGGTTGTGTCATAATGTCTTGTTATATATTGTTCTATTTTATTATATAATGTTATAAATTAAGGCCTCCTTTTTATCACATGTTTTAATTAACTTACACATAGGTCATGCATGACATATATGAATTTTAATTAACTAATTTATTTGATATTAAAGAGAAATTGCATTTTCAAATTTTAGTTGAAAAATATCTTCACACATATGTGTGAAGGGAACATTATCTTTAAATTGATTGGTTTGAAATTTTAGATCTGCAAAGTGATTGGCCTTGATAAAGTAGAATATCTCCACATGTGTGAGCTTTTCCAATTACTTCTTTGCCTTTTAGCCTTTGTGGTTATCTACTCTAATACATTATTAAAAAAAACTAAGGGTAATTTTGTAAGGTCATATTGGATAAAATTGGAACAAAAACATGGGCCAAGGACAAAATGGTAAAGTGACGTACTTAGGTTAGGGTGAGTGATAATAGTGTAAAATCCCATCCCTTTATCCTAGTAGTTGGATGATGATGGGTGGCTAGGTACGTTAGCTTCTCATGTGCCTTTGGATTAATGCATCAAGGGTGTTGATTGAGTCTAAAGTTACACCCATGTTATAAAAGCACATCATGATATACCCTAACTATCTCAACTCTTGAACCATTTTGGAAAATTGTTGCTCCCCTCCTTCTTCTAAGGTTTTGTGAGAGAAAATTGAAGAGAGAGCTTCTAGAGTTCCATTAATGGTGATCCTCCGTTCTTATGCTTAAATCCATAGTGTGCATTTATCAAGGTAAACTCCATTGCATTTCCTTTTCTCATAAGATCATATTATTGACATCTATAGTTGCTGAAGTTTTGAATTTAGAAAAATTTCATTGATCTTAGAATCCCCAATTGATCATCTTTTTCATCATGCTTATTCATGGTGTGGTCCTTCATGAGTTATAGCCTATATGCATGAGATCCATGACCATGCGTAGTATCCATTGATTATGTTGCTTCAAATCCATCAAATAATTTAATCTCAGAGTGTTACACTATTTTCAAAACTTTTTCATCACGTTTTCACCTTTGGGGGTTCATAATCTTTCCATACAAGACTGTTTTGGTGGTCTGAGGGTCCACCGTGTGTAGTTTGGCCATAACTCTCTTGTTCTTTATCCGATTTGATTCAAACTTTTTGCATTATATTTTGGATGATAATGCAAGCGTGTTGAGATCTTAAGAAGTTATTTTTAGGTGTGTAATTTCTTTCCATTTCGATTAGACACTCTTGTGAGATTGAACCAATTTTGTACAATCCGAAGGGACATGATTAAGTCTTTATAGGGCCCGATTGCATAGCCCCAATATAAGGGGTTCGAAACATGGCTTCCCTATTTTAATTTAGCATTCTAATTCCTTGTTTAGTTTATTTTATTCCTTATAGATATTTTTAGATTAGTTGCATGATGTATTTAAACTTTCGCACATAGTTTATGTAATTGGTGCTATGAAAGTATAATTCATAAGCTAGTATTGCTTTATATGTAATTGCCTCATAAGGGGTTGGTATTTGAGTTTTTTTATAGTGGTTATACGAGGCTAGAAATGTTTGTAATTGTTATTTAAAGGATTGTAGCTTATTCACTTAGCTTGGTTTTAGCAAGTGGCTTGTTGAAGGTGTCCATTTTGCTTTGTTTTTCGGCTTGAAAATTGCTTTAGTCTTTGTATCCACCAGTAGTTTAAAAAACAGATCGGTGGTCTGGATTGGGCACCCCAAAAATCCATCCGGATCAGTTAATCGGCGATCTAGATCAGGAATCAGCAGAATAAGTTGGATTAAGCTTTAAAACAATCTAAAAAAAGTATTAAAATTCATTATTAATATTGTTTTTGAGGAATCCAATAAGAAATCGGGGTACTAAATTATTAATTTTCATTTTTTCATCAATATGTGAATATTGAGATGTTTTTTCTCGATATAAACTTATTTTGACTATTAAATTTACATCACACAAAAGAAAAATCATAGAATTATCATGGATGAAATATATAATCATAGATGAACTATAATAAAGAATGGTTTTAGTTGATAAAAAATGGCCACCCAAATCTCGAATTGGTGGAGAACATTATATACTGAAATTGAACTTGTTGGTTTACATTTTATAATTATTTTATTATACAAATAATAACAAATCCAACATCTTATTTTTTTACAATAAATATTTCTTGTATTACCTTTGATCTATTTTCTTTTGACAAAAACCTATTATTTCTTATGACAATAACTTTTATTTATTTATTTACAAGAAATGCTTGTTGTATTACTTTTTTGTTTTTTTGTTTTAAATAATAACCTTTTTTTTTTTTTACAAGGAATACATGTTGTATAACCTTTTTTTTTTTTTACAAGAACCTTATATTTTTTTACAATAAACTTTTATTTTTTGACAAGAAAAAGAAATCTTGTTGTATCACCTTTTTTTTTTTTTTACAAGAACCTTATATTTTTTTTACAATAAGCTTTTATTTTTTGACAAGAAATTTTTTTTTGTTGTATTACCCTTTTTTTTTCTGACAAGAACCTTGTATTTTTTTGTAAAAAAAAATTATTTTGTAAGAAAGAAAAAATTAATTTGTTTGTGAAGGAATGATTGCACCTGGGTAGGAATTGATCCCGTGACGTCCAGCGCACTAAAACAACGCTCTAACCACCATGTCAAATGTTAAGTCGTGATACAAAGAGGTCACTCAATAATTATATCATATTTTTTTCTAAGCTATTACTTTGAGGCAACTGTCCTACATCGAACCCACAAAACAAATTTGGTAAGGGTAAATAGTCTTCTGCTACCAAAGCTAGTTGCTCGCGAAATGCACATAGCAGTGTGGGTTTGTGATGAAGCACATGTTTTTGACAATGGGTGCCCAGTGTAACTCAAAAATCTATAAAAATGCCCCTTGTGACTCATGACGTCATGCGCGTGCACAGAACCGGGCGAGTCATGGAGTAAATCGGGCGAGTCATGACGTCATTCAGCGATTCACTGTACAGAATCGCCGATTCTTCTCTAGAATAGAGCGATTCCCAGTTTTACAAAAGAATCGACACGGGATGACAGATTCCCTATTCGAATCGGCCGATTCCGTGCCGACTCGGCGATTTTTAAACCATTGGTATCCACTATCAAATGGCCACATAGTCCCTTGGCTCTCATCTAGATGTACTCAGAGCCCATCAAGGGTTAACCCACAAAACCATTTTCTGTAGATCCCTATGCTCAGATATCTTGTGTTTTTCCAAACTCGGTTGGCAGAACATGTCGAGCCTAATCCGAGTATCGAGAAATCACATTTTCCTAATATGGTCCACAAGAAGACCATACTTCCATTAAGTTTATGTTTCACTATATAAAACGCTTATACAAGCTCTCATAAGGCCACATAAACCCAACAACTGTATCATCTTCCAGATTGTTGTGTGCGTCTCCATTGTGTCCATGGAAACAGATGTACAACCTATAGAACAGATAATGTTCAAGTAAGGTCGCTTTCTTTTTCCTTTCTTTGGATAAGTAAAGTGGTAAGTCAATGGGGATTTGGGCCACTATCTTTAGGTGAGAATGGAGTCAGAGACCTCACAATGGAGCTCGACAATCCTACAACTAAGGCCTTAGGCCATTCTCAAAGTCGTAAATCAATGGGTTTTGGTCCCATACCCTTTGGTGAGAATGGAGTTAGAGACCTCACCATGAAACTCGATAATACTACCGACAAGGCCCTAGGCTATTCTCAAAAGTGGTATGTCAGTGGGGATTTGGGCCCCTACCCTTTGGTGAGAATGGAGTCCGAGACCTCCCCTCACCATTCTTTTTCCTTAAGAAGTGAAATATTAACTAGAATGGTCTTTGATGATATGTCTGGAATTTTGTGGCATGTTTGATAAGTTTGATAAGTAGGAGTTTTTGAAAGTTAGAGTTGAACATCCTATTTCCATGTTTGATATTAAAGTATCAAAATGGGTCCATCTTTTGAAGACCTCCCTTTCATTAAAAATGAAGGATGGGTGGTCTTCCATAATTTGTGGGAGACTCTGTTGCACTCTGTAAACACACAATTTTGAATTTGGCTATTTTTCCTCATTTATTTCCTATTTTTTCTAATTTTTAAATCCCTAAAATTGCCTTAGAAATGCTTACTAGACTTTTAGGGACAATCATAACCAAATACACCATAGTCTACCTTTTTTTATGGTCCATAGTCCCTTGGACCATGGTCTCAACGTTCTAGAATATCCTAGAGAATCTCCAAGATAATCCTAAAACTCTAGGAAACAGTCCTAAAATCTTGAAAGTGATCATAAATACTAGAAAATAGGAAAACCAACTTAGATAGAAGCTTTCAGGATAAATATAATCAAGAAAATATAAAATTTGGATCAAAACCAAGAAGATCAGTGAAATCCCAAAAAATTAGGCGACTACATTTTAAACGCCACATTTTGTGGCATTAAGACCAAAAGTTTGAAAACACCACACTTTGTTATGTCTAGACCTCTTGACCCAATAAACTCAAATTTTTTAGAGAAATTCATTGGGAATCATTCATAATCGACTTAGAACCAACTTTTGAAGCCTATATAAAGGTTATATTTGGATCATTCAAAGAAACACATAACTTGAGATATAAATACCTAATTCCTAGAGAAAACCTAGAATTAAGAAGCCTAACCCTCAAAATACTAAAACCCTAGTTTTTTAAACCAAATCCCAGAGAATAAAGCCTTAGCCTACATCATCTTAACGCTAGTCTAGAGCTTTAGCTTTCAAACCCTATATCATAAAAGCTATAACCTTCGATTTAAGGTGCAAAACCCTAGATTCAATTTTAACCTCTCTCAACCATCCATAGCCAATATTTTCAACATATCTCAGAGTGGAAAGTCAACCAATTTCAAAAAGATAAAGTGAAGTCAAAGAGGCATAAATAATCCGCGGTCCTGATACGGGTAGCACCACCAACTTCGGGCGTCCCAGGCCAACCGACCCGGGCAAGTAAACCTTTCTTTCCTTCACTTCTTCATTTTTAGTTATTCTGTTTATTTTAGGTAAATTTAATTTTGCAGTAGATTTCTTGTATTTTGGTAAAAAGATCATGTGGCATTGCCTATGATTTAAAGAGAAATTGGCTTTTCAAGGTTAATTAGTTTTAAATCATAATTTGACTGTTTCCACACATCTTTATCAAAACTTTAATTAACTAGTTTTATAGCGTTAGTTCACATGATCTCAGATTTGAGATCTTCTCAATTTCGTACTGTAAACACACTCCCAAAAACTCCTCGTGTCAAACGCACCCTTAAATAAGAACAGAAACCTGTGTTTGTTTACCCTAAAACATTTGGCTCCTAGAAATATGTGAATAAGCTAGTTTTAACCATTTGTTCAACAAAGATATTTTTGAAAACAAACAACTCACATCAACTAGACAAAGATGATAATTATATTTTAAATTCATTATTATGGGTATGTTTGATAACTGGAAGCTTGTTGTTATTGAAAACTTCAAATTTCCTTCTCCTTATGAAGTTGGATGTTCTGACTCTTTTACTAGGAAGCATTGTGTGTGGTAACCTGTTTAGAACTGAGGAAACTTGGTACCACTTAGAATTTATCAAAACCTGATACCTAGTAATTAACCAGTTTAATCCACACATTAATTAGACGCCATTTTATAGCAATTACATCAATAATAGATCAAGAAAGAAGAACAACATAGACTCACAAAATATAATAACTCCTCTATACCAATTTAATTATCACTTTCAAGTATTAATTATATTTACCAATTAATTCTATCCAAAAAACTTCTTCAATTCAAGTTCCTTGTATAGGAAACACACTTGTTAATTAGAATGGAATTTGCAAGTTAAGGTCATATTTGTCGAGTTAGATTTGTCTAGACTCTACAGAGAATGAGGTAGAGTCCATACATGAGTGTCAAATACAAATCACTGATATATGGTTCTTTTAATGCCAAAAAATATAAGTTTCTTTACATACGCTTTTTTTTTTTTTTTCTCTAACCATGCACATGACTCTGCTACAATTGGGATGCAATCTCATATCACAGATGTACTCCTTCGACATGGTCCTCATTAAATTGAGTTGCTACTAGATTGATGTCTCGTGCACACCATTCACTTCTCTCACAATTATAATAAAGTTGTGCAAAATAGTTGTTGCAATTATTATTTTGACTTGTGTGCTCAATAGATATTTAAATTTTTTCTTTACAATTGGGAAGTACGCTTTTCACACCCCAAAAATTCGCTCCATGATGTGTGCCCTTTATTATATAATTCTTTGGCATTCTGTGGAGACCTATTGCCTGCCCTGAAATCGCTCGCATGTAGAGAACGAACTTGTACACCCTGTAATTACATTTTGAGATTGCACACCCTTCCTATTAATAAATCATGTATGCATGTGGCTCCTAACCTCATTGGGATATGTGTTCCTTCAATTGCTTGTACATAATCCTAAATAAAATATGCAATAAATGTTTTAATTAATGCTATAAAGTTTTGTATTAAAATATATGAATAGTCTCAAGTTTTTTTGAAAAGACTAAGTGTCCATTCAATATATGAATATACAAACTTGTATTTTATAGACAAATTATATGGGACAATAATAGAAATAAATCATATACTATATCCAGACTTACTATTAATGCAAGATATTGTATCTACCCTTCCTAAATATACAGATTACAATATATATTTTCCATATCAACCTGATAGACAATATATACTTTCCTTCCACACTCCTTAAACTCAAGATGCTATGAGAGAGAGCAGCTGGAGTTTGAATACTAATTGTGAAAACGAGCAGTTGGATCTTCAAGTGTATAACATGACCAGTAGATGCAATGGTTTCCATGCTTAGATTGCTTGATCAACAAGCCTAGAAAGCAGCTGCAGATCAACAAGCCTTAGAAGCAGATAGTCTCAAGAACTAAGGGTCATATCAGAGTAGGCTTGATCAATCAGACAAAAATTCCAAATAAAGCAGCCGAGATAGTTGACAGAACAAAATGACACTTGGAAGAGCCAACAGAACTAGGTGTAGATCCGAGATGGATTCAACAACTCATAGACCAGAACATGCATGATTGAGTAACTAAACAAACTACTCGATCATACAACAAATTTTTAGCGGGTTTTTTTTTTGTCGAGTTTTAGATAGTCAAAGAACAAGATCGAATGATAGAGTAACAAACTTGATCTTACAAACAAGAAGAAACAGAGCAAAGATAAAAATAAGGCATGAATTTTTTTTTTTTGGAATTGGTTTTTCAGAAGGGTTTCAGAAGGTGACAATATCAGATCAGAATAGCAGGGTGAGATTTCAGAACGATTCAGATTTCATGGTTTTTAGGTTGTTTCAGGCTTTCTCTTTTGTTTGACGATTTTCGGAGGGGTTTACTGGTAGATCTGGTTGAGATTGGGCAAATAGCTGATTTTACAAAAGCAACAGTCTTGTTCTTTAGAAGGGCATAACACGATTTTTTTTTAACAAAGAAAATTGGTCGGCACAATTAACAAAAGTGGTTGATACAATTTTTGCAATTTACTGACACAAGCCTAAAAGATTCAAACTTTTTTTTTCAAGCAAGAAATAAATTAATCACCAACACGTGCAAGACCAAATGATCAAAGTGGACCATTAAAAACCAATATGGACCACAAACAAACCTCACTTTACTTGTAGTGAGAGAAAACGAATATGCAAAAGGTGCAAACGAGCTATGTTGTTTAGACGGTGTAAAAAGAAAGCTCGATAGATAAAGGAAAGTAAGAGAGAGGTACAAAGGGAAAGCGAGAGAGAGAGATAGATAAAGGGAAGTAAGAGAGAGGCACAAAGGGAAAGCGAGAGAGAGAGACGCATGAAGCCGATGAGAATTACAGAGAAAAGTGATGGCCAGAAAGTTTTTTGTTTTTAAAAGAGGTAAAAAGGTCGAAAAGCCTGATGCACAGAAGGCGTACCAAAAATTGCAGACAATGGATCCAGAAAACAGGAAAAGAGGCGAGATACAGACTGATTTACATGTGATGGTTAATTGAGAATGCTTCAGATCAAACCTCAAATCTGGACGACGGATCTTTAACAACCCACAAAAAAAGGAACAAGATTAGATTTGTTTCTCAAACTGATTTCAGATGTGGTTTTAATGGGCAGTTTAGATGGCGGCTTTTCTGAAGGATAGGTTTAGGGGGTTTTGATGAGCGGTTTCAGATGGCGGTGGGTTTTCTGAGACGGCAGGATGTTTTCCAGATGGTAGGGTGTTTTTCAGATGGTGGTTTTCTGAGATAGCGTGGCGGTTTTCTGAGATGGCGGTAGTTTTTCTGAGATGGAAGGGTGTTTTTCAGATGGCGATACTGATTTCAAGGGTGGTGTTGTAGTCGGTATTCAGATTCTGAGCGATATTCAAATACTAATAAGGGCAAGATGAGATTTCAGACGGATCTGCAGAATATGCGGAGAGGGTTGCCACTGGAATACTTGGCTGTTGATTTTATGAAACCTGGTTTGGATGTTCACCAAAGTTTATTTTGGTGGATCTTGTGGAGGGGACAAATTTGTCTTCTTGTAGTGCTGGGAACAAATTTGTCGGAACAAAATCGAAGGAAACATTCTCGCTGCAATTTCTCTCTTGCCGCGAGCGAGGATTTCTTCACATGCAACCTTTTATTTTTGGAGGCATGAATTTTCAAACTGCAGAGATAAAGAAACCAAAGTTGGGTCTCTTTCTCTCTCTCTTCTGTTAACTGCGAATTTGCAGCTGCGATCATGTAATGGATTGCTAATTTGCAGCTGCCACGAATTTGCAGCTGCGATCATGGGGTTGCTGAGGTATTGGAGCTTGCCGAAGTTGGTCAACTGCATCAATGGGCGAACTACAGTAGGAACGGGTTGAAATAGCTGAAACAACGGTGTGGCTGTTTTGCGAATAGTCGAAATATCACTCGACAAACATATAAGAGAGTGGAAAACGGAGTAACACACTTGTCTTTAAAATCGCCGACAATCCTTAAAGGACGAGGAATAGAAATTGTTATACGTCATTTTTGATGTACTTGTATCAACGAACGTATAACGACAAAGCTGGTAGTAACCTGATCTCGCTGATGCCAAAAATGCCGTCAGACCATGGGAAATATTGTAAAAATAAGCTTGAAATTGGGTGACCTTAATTGAAGTGTCAGAATGGCCTCAAATTGCATGAGAAGGTGGTTTTAGATGTTTGAGGGCACCCGTCAAATTACGTAGCGTTTTGACAAGTTTTAAGCCAATCAAGATGAAATTCAATTTTCAAATCCAATTCTTTTTATGTTGAAAATGAATTATATAACTACAACCCTATTTTCTAGGTCTCAAAAGTCAAAAGGGTATTAGACCACTGCCATTGGATCCGGAATATCAAAAAAAAAGAAGGTGGGTTTTACATTATTGTGGGTGCAAACTCAGTGAACTTGGAAACTGTGTTTTCTCATTTCTGGATGGATTTCAAATGATCATAACTTGCTCTTTTTTGGTCCAATTATGTTCAAATTTGGGCACAAGCTAGATCTCGTCAATACGCTTGTTTTGACATATAGGACGCATCATGAAATGACCTAAAACGAGAGAATTCTTAGAGAAAAGATGAGCTCGAAACTTGAAATTTCAGATTTTAAAAAGTGAAACATCTCCATATTCAATAGGCAATATCTTGAGATCCTGATATCGGATTGTCGAAAGTATGGGTTCGTTGCCATCGTGTTTCAAAGGAATTCAGCTTGATATAGTTTTTGAGAGTGATCGGAGGCCGGATGATACTGGATTTTGAGGTTGAAGACGACACATTTTTCCATCGCCGCGATCCCATGTTTCGACGATCTTCCCAATTTAGAATGCGCTCAAATAGAAACTAAAATGGATGAAATTTATAAAAAATGATCGTGATAGTATCATCTTTAATTTGTGATCAAAATAAAGTCTCAAAACATCACGGATGGTGCCAAATTGGTGGTCGAAGAATAAAAAGTTTATGGACTTGGCCGGATTTTGGGTTCTTTTTTAAAACTATTTTGCAAGACGATCAATGCGTATCAAAACATGTGGAATAATCCAAGCATCGATTCTACGACGTTTGATGGCTCGAATTGCTGCCAGAAACGTCGAAAAAAGCTCTCGAGGCCTAGCAATGGCAAAAGGTCTCATAGAGGGATGATTTTATCATTTCATAAAAAGTGCTTCGGGATATTTTGGTCATTAGTTCCAAAAATGAGATTATTATTTTTATTCATTAAATGTGTAATTTTCAATTATTCTAGTAGTTTTTTAGCATCCACCCATGTTTAGGGGATGCTCTATATAAGCAAAGTAAATCATTTGTAAAAAATTTTAAAAATCAATTGAAAGTGCTTGAGAATTCAAAGAGCTTTAGGCTTCTTCTTTTGCTTTGATCCTAATTCCAAACTCAAGGCGAGTGGAGAGAAAAATAATTGCTAGAGAGAGAAACTACCTTTGGTACCCCTCACTCCCTAGAACCTCAAAATTCCAATTTCCTAAAACTCCATACTCCCTTCCTCATACACTCTATTTTCCATACACCCTAGGATTCCCGATTCTCAATCCTACTCCGTGCACCCTACCTTATACACCTTTGCTTTCGTACACCATATATCCTACTCCATACATCTTAGTTTTCATACACCTGGCATCTATACACCCTACCTTTCATACACACTAGCCTAATCCACACACCCTAGCTTCCATACACCTTACCATATCCCAACCCACCTAAGTCCATACACTTAGAGCCTAGACTCTAGCCTCAACCTATGAGGACCAAGACCTCTCTCTAAGGTACATGCAAAAGGGACCCTCATAGGTGCACCTAGGCCCGAGTCCACTTTAGGTCCATTCTCTTTCCTCTCCCTTCTCCTTCTCTCTCTCTCCACTTAGACCCAGGGTGGGTCTAAGTTCCCCCTCCCTCTCTTTTTCTTTTTTTCTTTCTCTCTCTCCACTCAGATCAAGGGCGGGTCTGAGTTCCCTCCCTTCTCTCTCTCTCTCCACTCGGACCTAGGGCAGGTCCAAGCTCCCACCCTCTCTTCTCTCTTGCTTTCTTTCTCTTTCCTTTCTCTCTCTTTCTTTCTCACTCACTCTCTCTCTCTCTCTCTCTCTCTCTCTCTCTCTCTCTCTCTCGCCTAAAAGTCATGGACCCACACTTAAGGCGGGTCTGTCTCCTTCTCTTTCTCTTACTCACTCTCTCACGCCTAAGTTACAGACCCGCGCCCTAGGCGGGTCTGTCAACCCTCTCTTTATCTCTCTCTCGCACCTCTCACCCCCTCTTAGTCACGAACCCGCGCCCTAGGAGGGTCCATCTACCCTCTCTCTATCTCTCTCTCTTGCATCCTCTCACCCCCTCTTAGTCATGGACCCACGTGTTTGAACACAGTTTTCAGTACCTTGGGTCCTCGATGCGGAATAAAAGAGAAGCCAGTCAATAAAGCCTCGACATACAGTGAAATTCTTGATAGTCTCAGAATTGTTTCAAAATGGGTCAGAATCTTCTTAAACACTCCAAAAGGCCACCTGTCAAGTTTCATCGCAATCCAACATGTCTAAGGCAGCGCAAACAAATAAACAATTTCAAAAAAATCAGCCTTTAGCACCCTGAAACGGATCCCATAACTAGAACTCTATTTTTGTTGAGTCAAATAGCTGTGGGACCATCGCCATTGGATCTGATACGGTCGAAAACCCTTATGGGTCAAGTTTTGGTTTAATCGAGTGCTCCAAGACAGTTATGGTTGGGTAAAAGACCGAAAATGGGTAGGCCGCACACTATTCCCGTGCGCCAACAAATCACCATTAAAGATGACTGTTTTTGCAGTCTCGAGTAGTGACGTTCGGGAGCTATATCTCACTCGTCTTGAGTTGGATCGCCCTCAAATTTGGGGAGCATGTTCTTCTTGTCAAGACGAGTGTTTTGATATGTGGCACGACCCGTGACGATACCCGAGTAGGGAGAAAAACTAGAGAAAAGTTGGTGATTCGTGAAGATAGTTGCAGAAAATTCAGCAATGACACGCCTCACTCGAGCGGCCATATCACGACTGTGTTTAGTCCGAACCCCGCGTACGATGAACGATTGGATTTTCCACACGAATGCGTCAAAGTTGCTGCAGATTATGGTCTTCGGATTTCCAGATTCCGACAAAAAACCCAAGAAGACAAAATCTTCGTTCGAACAAGAAATGAAGTTGCATTTATTGCAATGTGATCGTAACGCCATGCTCAGTGTAATTCAGTGAAGAACTCAAAGAAAAACATCAAGAAACAAGCACACTATTGATCAGAAGTTTTCAAGGTCTATACAAATTTCGAGTCGCATGATCGTGGCCTAAAAACGCGATTCATGGCTCGAAGTTGGTATCAAATCGATCGTCATGCCGAGCCCGACAAGAAAACAATCATCTTTCGACTAAGCAGACATCGGAGCAACCCCGAATCATCGATGGAAGATTACGCAAGTTCTAAGGCAGCAGCAGATATTGTTTTGGAATTGGATGTATTGTTGGGCAGGAGCAAAACAATCATTTTTGCACCAATTTTTAGATTTTATTTTAATTTAATTAAATTGTAATTATCATCAATTAGACTAAATTTTGGGCATACACCCATGTTTGGGCCCAATTCTATAAGTATATGCTAAACCTATGTCATAGAACCCTGATTTTTCAAACTTATGAATAAAATTTGGGAGTTTTCACATTGAAATTGTGGACATGCCTTGGAGAGAGAGAGAGGAGAAAGAAGAAAAGGTCTGGTACCATTTAGTAAAGGTAACTTTCTCTCTTCTGCTCTCATCTTTGTCTTTTTTTCTCTCTCCTCTCATCTCTTTCTATCTCTCTCCTCTCGTCATCTCTCTCTCCTCTCATCTCTCTCTTTCTCTCCTCTCGTCTATCTATTTCTCTCCTCCTCCCATCTCTTTCTTTCTCTCATCTCGTCTATCTCTCTCTTTCTTGATCCTCTTTATTCACTTTCCTTCTCTCTCTTCTATCTTTCCTTTCTTTTTTCCTCTCTTTCCTAATCTCTCTCTTTCTCCTTTCTCCTTGTTCTCTCTCTTTCTTCTCTGTTCATGCATGGTTGAGTCTATCGTCGAGTTTGATGTCTTCATACTCCTGGGGCCTAAACAGTGAGTCGGTCCTTAATCCGAGTGGCGAGCCGGACCTCTGTCAAAGTTCCCTTGTTTTACTCGTCTATCATGGACGACGGAAGCTCATCGCCGTCCATGTTTTCTCTCTCTTCTCACTCCTCTGTCATGGACGGTGGAAGCTCATCACCGTCCATATTTTCTCTCTCTTCTCACTCTTCTGTCATGGATGTGAAAGCTCATCACCGTCCATATTTTCTATCTCTTCTCACTCCTCTGTCATAGACGGTGGAAGCACATCACCGTCCATATTTTCTCTGTCTTCTTAACTCCTATGTCATGGACGGCAAAAGCTCATCACCATATATATTTTCTCTCTCTTCGTATTCCTCTGTCATGGATGGCGAAAGCTCATTGCTGTCCATATTTTCTCTCTTCTCACTCTTCTGTCATGGATGGTAGAAGCTCATCACCGTCTACATTTTCTCTCTCGTCCTACTCCTTTATCATGGACGGTGGAAGCTCATCGCCATCCATGTTTTATCTCTCATCCTATTCCTCTGTCATGGATGGCAGAAGGTCATCGTTGTCCATGTTCTTTTCCCTTTCTCCCCTTCTTGTCAAGGACGACGGAATCTCATCGCCGTCCATGTTTCTCTTTTCTCTCCTCTCTTTCTTTTCTCTTTTCTTACTTCTTTATTCTCTCCCTTCCTCCTCCCCTTTTCTCCCCTCTCTCTCTACTTCCTCCTCCTCTTTTTCTTCTTTCTTCTCTCCTCTATTACTCTCTAATTTTGCCCTTCCCTCTCTCTTTCTTGTCTCTCTTCTTTCTTCTTTCCCTCTTGTTTGACTAAGAGAGGCCAAGTCAAACACTGCCATAGTAGTCTCGTCGTCTAGCGGTATTGCCAATGTGTCGGTCTTAGTTACCGTGCCCGTCTTACTGTCACAATAGGCTAGCCATCGTGCCAAGCTGGTTGGTGATTGTTCTGTCGTCTAGTAGTATTGTTGTTGTGCCGCCTAGTTACTGTGCCCATCTTGCTACCACGCCGGGTCAATCACTTGCTGGTCTAGCTACTATGTTAGTCTAGCCACTTGGTCAAATTCCTATCTTTCATTTCCTCTATTTTCTCTTTCTTCTCCTTTCATCTATCCTCTTACCTCTTTCTTCTTTTGAATATGCATGCATATGTGCATTCGCCCAAAGACAAGGAGGGGTCACTTGGCCCACTTGTCTTGTAAATTAACCATATGTGTGTGATTGCAGAAACAAGAGAGTACATGCCAAGGGAGGCGATTCCAAACCAGTTGTAGGAATGGGGGCCTTTCTGTCGTGATCTAAGAGGGCGCCCGCTCGAGTCAGCCCGAGTGAGTCATGGACCCAGGTGAGCTGTAACGCGTCTCATATTAAAATTCCTCTCTCATTGGTTGATATACTTGCCCTTGTTTCCTAACAAGGTTCTTGAGAGAGCGATCTCAAGTTCCGGGTTCCACTAAAACCCGAGACACGTGCCACCAGGTCATCCGGATCCGGAGGGAGAGATTGAGGCACCTAACCAGCTTGGCGAGTCCACTGGGGACACACTACCCCTTCGTCGGATCATCCTTGTTTGGCTAGTCTCTCCTTTTTTCTTTGTTTTTCTACACACACATGGCTGATGGGTTTCTTAACCCATTTATTCAGGTCGGGGATTTTCTCATCCCCGCATTCGCGAGCCCTTCGGGATCAAGTTCCTCGACTCATTCCCAACTTTCCTACTGATCAAAGACCCAGTGTCTAGCTCCTAGGTCTTAACCTGAATAGGTGTGAGAAGGGATTTAAAAGCCCCTT
Organism: Amborella trichopoda; assembly: GCF_000471905.2. The sequence continues at coordinate 1,732,794 of NW_006497672.1, forward strand.
ACTACCCATCTCCTAGATCTTGTGGAACCTTCACCAAAGCACTCTGCATTGGTGGCACATACGCCACCGCTCACAGCATGAACCCTATCACCGACAAGTCACTTGTCTGTCGTATTACCGAGGTAAGTCGGAAGACTGCCCAGTCCCTTTCTACAAAAGGCAAGGAATTTTCCGTTGCTTCTATGGGTCGCCGCAATGCTACCACCCACATTCCCGCACCACCAAGAGTCTCTACGCTTAGAGGCTCGACACATCGAGGCGGAGGCCCTGGAGCATCCACCTCTTGCGCACATTCTAAGGCTCGTGGGTCATCCACTCAAGCCACACCTCTGGGTAACCCTTATGTTACCTCAAGTCAACGTTAAGGATCAGACCTCCTAAGGTCAGGTCCTGTACATGTTATGCATGTGCATCTCACCACTCGGGGCAACGCCGTCGTTGCGTCAACCCGTGTACATAGAAGACGACCCCCTCATCCTCGTCTCAGCACACACTAGCGCACCCTATAAGGGACAGGCTGCCAATTGTTCTCTTACAGACACTTGCTCATAGTTCTCGGCCTCCTAAGGCTAGACCACTTGTTCGAGCCCAGGCTGATCCCAAGGTCACCCGTGATCCTTCTTCAAGTGACGCACACACGTCGCCGTCATAGATTGCCTCTCGCTCTTGACTCAGGTGATCGTCATGAGTCAACCCTTCTCCTACCTGCCCCTCCTCTTTCGGGAAAGCACCTCCAGCCCTGGTACTTGAAGACCTTCTCTAAGAATACCATCGTGAACCAGCTCCATCATCTCGGTCATGCGTCTGGAGCTCATAAGGGAGCTCGGGGCAAATACCTGATGGGAAATCAAGTCCTTCATCCTCCTCGGCCCAGGATGACCTCATTTTTTGGCCCACACACATTGCTTCACCTAATGGAAACGACTCTCTCTTGTGCAAGAAGGGCCGACCAGCCACAGTCTCGATCGCAGTTTTGGCATGAGGTCCATCAAAACCTCAAAGCTAAACATGATAGGGGTCTGCAAATTCTGACCAGGGAAGCAACTAAGATGATCGGGACACCCAGCTCTGACAACCACCCTCTTCACCTGAACCCCTTCTACCCTCTTCAAATGACAAAGCCTGAAGAAAAAATCCGTGACTCCTGCACTGTGGTCAGTGTCGTAGAAGATGATTGAACCACTTAGCAGCCACGGTCCCAAGACTGCAAGAATCGGTCATCACGCGATCGGCATACAAGACTCGAGTCTAGTCGGGGCATGCTGAGCCCTTATTGACCAATCTGCCACATGTGACTCACTAACTCGGAAGCCCTCAACTGCACCTAAGGCTGACCTTCCTGAAGAAATGGTCCGCGGTATGGCTGTAAATGAACCTAGCGACAGCCATGAAGAGTGCATGAATAGGTTTGAAGGCATGGTGCGAGCAACGATGGATAAGATTGATCGCATGGAAAGCACGCGGTCCCCAGTCACTGTATCCCCTCATGAGGCCAACTCCCATCACTCGGATGATGCACCTCCAAGGCAGCCTCCCCCTCTTGCCTCATAGGATAAGTCCGGCCTGCAACCTGTCTCAAAGGCAGACATTGATGTTATGGTATCCCATAGTTTAAAGAGTGGACAGATCCCGGGCATGCAGGGTGCAACGCTTTACTAAAAGCCATACCCCTCCTACATTGATCAGGTTCTGTTTCCCTCCAAATACAAGAAAGGGAAGTTTCCCTTGTTTGATGGTACAACCTCCCCACACCAGCATATCACCCATTTCCAAGTAGCATGTCGAGAGACAGCGGATGACGGGAGACTCCTTCTGCGTTAGTTTGTTAAAACCCTTGATAGCTTAGCTTCCCCCAAACTCAGTACATACTTGGGAGGAAATGGAGAAACTGTTCCACCAATGCTTTTAAGAAGTCGAGAGAGAGGTCCAAACCATTGAGCTTCTAACTTTGACCCAGGAGCCTAATGAACTCGTCGATCAATTCATAGCATGATGGAGAGATTTGGCTGCTCACCATCCTAATCCTATGTCTGAGAAGGAAGTAGTTCAAACCTGTGTGCGAAACATGCGACCTGAGATTGCTCTACATGTTGGGGCCTCCAATCCAACCTTCATGTCAAAGCTAATCTCTAAGTTGGTCTGCATAAAAAGCCTGTCACACCACCACGGCGGGTCACGACAACAGTTTGCAAGCTCAGGAAACAACCAGGGCAAAGGTAGCTCTTGGACCAATACCCGGGGCAACCAACAAAAAAGACTCATCAGTGCAGCCGTCACTGTCAATGACCCAAAGAAGGCTCCCTCCAAAACTTTGGACCTCTTTAAAGGGTTGAACACAATGAAAGCGCCTCAGGCAGGCAAACAACAACAGTCATACAATAGGGTACTGCCACCTACGAACCTTAATCAAGATGATTATTGGACCAGACATAAGAATAAAGTCTACCCCTTTGAAAAGGAATGGTCCCTGCACTACTCGAATTATTACTCGAACAGAACATGATCGAGCTGCCAGAGACCAAGTTCTCTGATCAAGCTGGACTCGATAACCATGGGAATCACTATGCTTATCATCAGAGGATAAACCACCCCACAGAGGAATGTTACACGTTAAAAGACATCATCGAAACCTTGATCCAGAAGGGTCAAATAAAGCTTGAAGAGCTAAAGAAAGCATTCGGGGTAGCATAAACTTCCCACGCAATAACAGTCCAAGAGGAATACGAGGCGCCCAATCTACTTCACGCCTTGTTCGTTATGATTCTTCAAGAAAACCTCATCATACCGAAATCGGTAAGGCAGCCCCGACGCCTTGCTCAGGGAACTGAGAACCAGTGGTGTCTGTACCATCAGATGTGGGGTCATGACTTGAGCAAATGCTCCAGTTTCCATGATATAATTGCGAAGAAAATGCATGGATGCCTAGAGCCTTGTAACATTCCAGAAGGAGATCCCCAAATCACTGCTCCACCGGTGCGAGAGGGCCTCTCGACACAAGACCCAGGTAATGATAATTCAGATCCTGTTGAACCATCAACTTCCCAGCCATGTATAGCCCACTACGGGCAAAGCAGACTCGAGTCCAGTCCTTAAGGCGTGAAGTGGTTCGTTAAGCTAGGGCTATTCATAAACCTAGCGAGACGAATCAAGCACTTCCAATGAAAACTAGGAAGAAATGGGCACTAATCGTCAGAGAAACAAGACTGCTCAACCACCAGTTGAGCAAGAATTTCTCATACCTCTTCCCCCATTGCCAACCTTACAGGATTTCATTCCCGGTGTAATCATCCTCCCTTTTTCATCCCATCAAAAGGATGTCCCTGAGCCATCTTCTACTCAGAGTACGTCCAATGAGGGTGACGATGTTAAAAGCACTCCCCAACGATCTAAGCAAGGGAAAGACTTAAAAAACTCCTTGCACACGTTCAATTCTAGTGATGACATAAAAAGCTGCCCAGATCTGTCCAATGAGTGAAATGACCTTAAAAGTCCCTCACCTGTTAACTCTTCTTCTTCTTCTTCTTCTTCCCCTTCCTCTTCTATGTCTCCTACAGGTACAACCTGGGAATTTCTAGATTTCGAGGCTCTTGACAGAGAGCTCGAAGCAACCAATATAAGAAGGACACATCAGAGGCGGTTGAAAAGACGTTAGCCCAGGCGGCTGGATTCTTGTCAATTGTTGATGCTCTGGCAGTTCAAGCTAAGGCAGACCCATCTTCTTACAACAAGAAGCATAAGAGGTCCAAGCCGAAGAAACCCCAGTGGCCTCCTTAGCCCAACTTTGAGCAAACGCTAAGAGAATCAAGGAGCAGAGCTTCTATTCTCAGGAAGCTTGCCACATAGTGCAGGTCTATGAAGTATCAGCTAGCACGGGCCAAACATTGCACACCTATGCAAAGACCGAGCAATTCATATGAGGGTGCCTCTGGCCCCATAATCGTTGAATCTCAACTTCCCTGTGACTTTCAAGTCAAAACCCTGCAGCTTGATATGCTTGAGGTCGACTCTTATATTCCTCAGTTCGAGAAAGGTGCAGAAATCATGACCTACATTGGAGCTCTATTAGAAGCGGATATGTCAGAATCATGGGTGTCTACACTTGAGGTTAATGAGAAGACCTATGAAGCCAATGATGAGGAGTTGCAAGAGGCCCCAGAAGAATGGGAAGAAGGAGGTCAAGCCACAGATGATGAGCTCGAGAAGATAAATCTAGGAGATGAAGCTGACCCCAGGCCCACTTTCATCTCAACAAATATGTCGTTAGGAAAAAAGGAGAACTTTACTACCTTCTTACCCGCAAACCGAGATGTCTTTTCCTGGCATTACCATGAGATGCCTGGTTTAAATCCCGAAGTCGCAGTCCACCGTCTTGGCATCGATCCATCCGTCAAACCTGTCAAGAAGAAATCAAGGAGGTTCAGGCCTGACCTCGAAATGCAGATAGATGCTGAAGTGACCAAGCTCAGGCAAGCGGGTTTCATTCGTGAAGTCAAGTACCCAAAGTGGCTGGAAAATGTTGTTCTAGTCAAGAAGAAAAACAACCAAATTAGGGTTTTCATCGACTTCCGCGGCCTGAGTACCGCCTGTCCCAAGGATGAATTCCTATTGCCATTCACGGAGATGCTCATTGATTTTACGGCTCACTGTCATATCGTCTCCTTCATGGATGGATACTCCGGGTATAATCAGAAACGGATGGCACCAGAAGATGAGGAAGCCACCACGTTCTTGACTCGAAAAGAGGTCTTCTGCTACACAATGATACCTTTTGGATTGAAGAATGTTGATGCCACATATCAGAGGGCAATGAGGACCATCTTCAAAGACATGATACACAAAGAGGTGGATTATTATGTAGATGACTTGGTAGTGAAATCCGAAGAGAAAGACGCTCAAATGAGAGACCTTGAAAAGGTGTTCGAACAGTTACGCCTTCATCAGCTCAAAATGAACATGCTGAAATGCGCTTTTGGCGTACGTTCAGGAAAGTTCTTGAGGTTCATTATTAGGCACCGAGGACTGGAAGTTGAGCCAGTTAAGATCAAGGTGATCCAGAAAATGTCATCACCAACAACATTGCAAGAGTAGCGATCCCTCTAAGGGCAGCTGGCTTATATCCGCAGGTTCATCTCAAACCTATCAGGTCGTTGTAAACCTTTTACACACCTGTTAAAGAAGGATACTCCATTCATCTGGGATGAAGCATGTCAGGCGGCCCTTGATGACATCAATCATTATTTATTTATTTAGCCCTCCAATGCTCTCTACACTGGTGTTGGGAAAACCTCTCATCTTGTATGTGGCCACTCTAAACGAGTCACTCGGGGCATTATTGACGTAGAACAATGACGAAGGGAAAGTGACTGCACTATATTATCTCAACCGCAGGACGAGCCGAGAAGAATTATCCCCTGATAGAGACGATATGCCTGGCCCTAATCTTTGCAGTACAAAACCTCCGTCACTACTTGCTTGGTAATGAAGTAAAACTTATATCAAAGGAAGATCCCGTAAAGTTTCTCATGACATGCCCATTCTTGTTAGGGTGTCTTGCTAAATGGGCATTATTGTTGATGGAATTCGACATCACATATGTCCCACAAAAGGCAATCAAGGGCCTAGCTTTGGCTGATTTTCTCGCAGCACATCCTGTACCTGCAGAATCTCATTTATCAAGTGACCTCCTTGATGAAGAAGTATTTTTTGCAGAACTTGCTCATGTGTGGGAGATATACTTTGATGGAGCCTTCCAATCTGATCAGAAGGAACCTGAGTGGTATTCATGACTCCAAAAGGAGGAGTACTGCCTTTTTCTTTCTCTCTCAATTAAGCCAGTTCCCATAACGAGGCAGAATATTAGGCCCTGGTTTGGAGATAGCCTTCGATCTAGACTTGGAGCAGTTCAAGATCTATAGCGACTCTGAGTTGGTTATTCGGCAGCTTAAGGGGATCTATGACTTGATAAAAGACACTCTCAAGCCTTATCACGATACTGCAAAATAGTATATGGCTCAGTTTGAGGATGTATCATAGAGTCACATCCCCAAGAGGCTAAATTCACAGGCTGATGCACTCGCAAAACTTGGGGCTACAATTCAATTGTCCTCACCAGGGCCCACGCTTGTCTAGGTAGCAGAATGGAGACACATTGAACTGAGAACCTAGGTAGACGTGGATGATGAGAGAAATCTCTTCCCCGAATGCCCACCTTATCCATTCGGAGCACTTCTATTAGCCAAAGAAGTTATTTAAGACTGAACATGAAATGGCACGGAGTCAAGGAGCTAAGGATTAAAAATGGGAGTCGGAATTCTTTGACCCAATATGCGCAGAAGTCGAGCAGGTAGAAGATTGGAGAGAGCCCATTATTAATTTTATAAAACATAGTAGACTCCCTGAAGACCGTGCCGAACACAACAGTGTGCGTCGAATGTCTACCAAGTAAACCCTCGTTGAAGGAGAGGCTCTCTTCAGACGGTCTTTTGACGGTATTCTTCTTAGATGTGTGGACGCGCAAGAAGCGAATAAGGTGCTAGAAGAAGTACACTCAGGCATCTGTAGACTACACTAGTCTAGACCTAAGATTTATGAATGGATACATAGATTGGGATACTATTGGCCTTTGATGATTTTCGATTCCTTAAACTATGCCAAGAAGTGTCAGGTGTGCCAAATACACTCGAACCTTGTTCATCAGCCTCCAGAGCCCTTACACCCTAAAGTGGCATCATGACCCTTCTCACAATAGGGTATGGACATTGTAAGGCCCTCCTTCGGCAATGGGTCATGTCTTTATTCTACGTGCAATATATAATTTCTCCAAGTGAGCTGAAGCGGTCCCCCTTAAGCAAGTTCCTGGGACCACGGTGACTAACTTCGTACGACATCACATCATATATCGGTTCAGAGTGCCTAATCATAATATATCTGACAATGGCCCTCGGTTCAGAAGTCATCACATCGATCGCTTGGTTAACCAGTTCGGTTCGAGTGGAAGTACTCAACTATGTACTACCCTCTAGCCAACGAATTAGCTGAGGCTTTCAATAAGACCCTGTGCAATGTTTTAAGGAAATCGGTATCGAAGACGAAGAAGAACTGGCACGAGAAGCTCCTTGAAGCTTTGTGGGCCTATCGCACTACCACGCGAAATGCCACTGATTCCACTCCTTATTCCCTAGTCTATGGGGGTGAAGCAGTTTTACCCCTTGAAACAGCAAAGACTAACCGAAGATGGGAGAGTCAAACTTCGGTATCAAGAATTTGATGCACTTGATGAAAAGAGGTTGTAAGCTCAGCAGGACCTAGAACTCAACTAGGGGGTATGAAGAGCACCGTAGACAAGTCAGTTAAAGTCTGCTCATTCGCCTGTGGCGGCCCAAAGGGAAGTTTGAAACCAAGTGGGAAGGTCCCTTTATAGTCAATAAGGTCTTGCCAAATGGAGCTTACATACTGGCGCATCCTGATGAAGAGGAGGCAATGCCCCTTATCAATGGGCGATTCCTAAAGACATACTACCCATGACGCATACTCAAAAAAGACTCAATGCGCAACAACAAAGTGTTAAAAAGGACGGTAAAAAGAAGACTAGCAAGACCCTTCAAACAAGGTTTAGCTCTTTGTATTGCATTAGAAGGAATTTCAAGCCAAAAAGCCCATTATTAGGCAGGCTACAAATCTACCATGTAGTATAGCTCTCGCAAAGAGAATAGTTGCGGTGGAATGTCGCACTTGCATCTGAGGAAAAGAAGAAGGTTGACCTCAAGTGTTGCTCTTGCATCTGAGGAAAAGAGAACGGATGACCCTAGCGTTGCTCTTGCATCCGAGGAGGAGAGGATGGTTACAGGCCAAAAGTGGCTTTCACAATAGGAGAAGATGGAAGCGCTTTGATGGAGTATACCTGACATACAAAGCAGACTTCTTTGGCAAAGAACTGACCTATAATGGAGAGCGTACCTTGCTCATAGTGAAGGCCCTTCCACATAACAGCATGGAGTTCACAATTGTGCTGGAGGACTTGGCTTTCAACAGGCTTCATAAGCCAGGCCTCACCATTGATTACCACCCTTTGCCAACCCAAGTTGTCGTCGTGCATGATCACAACAGAACACGATTCACCGCCGTTCATCAAAGGATTAAGCGAACAACAACCATCGTGCACGACTAACACTGGGCGCGTCATGATCCTAGCCACGTGCGACTAAGGCACTGACTAGCACTGCACAAGTCTAGCGCCGGCTGTGTTTTTAAGGCCTAGCACCGATTGCGTTTCCCAAAGGCCAACACCGACTGTGTTTTGAGACTCAGCGTCGGCTGCATTTCCTAAAGGCTAATGTCGACTGTGTTTCTAAGGCCCAGTGTCGGCTGTGTTTCCCAAAGGCTAACGCCAGCTGTGTCCTCAAGACCCCTTACCACCGCGACTCTTCACCTTTTGGTGATTGTTCGCTGCTGGTGACCTTTCGCCTCCCCGTGACTATTCACCTCCTGGCGGCTGTTTGTTGACGACGAATGTTCGCTGCTAGTGACTATTTGCCTCCCCATGACCTCTTGGTTTCTCGAGGGGAAACTGCCCTTTTCCACCGAAAATTAACTGTGACAACTTCCCCTTCTTATTCCTAATGGAAAAACCACTGAAAAACTCGTAAAAATATGAGAAGTTTGCCAGTAGTTCCTTGCCATAACTTCCACCCTTTTCCCCTTTCTGGCTATTCTAACTTATGGTCTGAGTTTCCCGCTGCTTCACAGCAAACCCCCTATTTTTCTCGCCACCCTGGTCGTGAACTCTTGCAACCTCACGAACCTCCTGTGTTCTCTCTGATGCTCTCTCTCCCAGTTAGAACTCTCTTACCAAGGTTTTTGCTAACAAAACTTCACTCAAATACCCTGTGTTTTGACTGGAGTCCTCGCCGAGGTCTTTCTCTCACTGTTAAACCTAGCCGTTTTACCTTCGGTAAAATGGTAAAAATGGGGTAATATCCCCTCATATAGGCAAAGCTTCCCTGAAGTGCCCTCCACAAACCAAGAATGCCAGTCAGGTCCTTGAAGGCTAAATGACAATGGGCCGGACCGGGTCGGGCTCGGACCCGAGACTCGAATGAAATTTTACTGTCGCCCATGAAAACTCAAGCAATAGAGATGAGGACGGGTCGGGCTCAGGCCCAAGGCCCGAACACTAACCTGTACCTAGAGCCAACTGTGTTCTCAATGACCCAGCGCCGGCTGTGTTCTCAATGACCCAGGGCCGGCTGTGTTCTTAATGACCTAGCACCGACTGTGTTATCAAAGACTCAGTGTCGACTATGTTCTTAAAAGTAAGCACCGGCTGCGCCCAGTGTGTTTTCATGTTTACCGCCACATGTGTCGTCACTGCGCACGTTAGCTCCGTGTGTGTTACCTCTGCCCGTGCTGGCACCGCAAGTGTCAATGCTGCAATCGTTCAAGTCTACTGCCGTGTGTGTCCTACCACTATCACTAGTGAAGTTGCACCTAGGCCATGACTTGCTATCCCTAGTGAAGTTGCACTTAGGCCATGACTTGTTATCCCCAGTGGAGTTTCACCCAGGTCGTGACCTGTCATCCCCAAAGGAGTCAGGAGTGGCCCACTATCCCTCATCCCTAGTAAGAGTCACACCCGTATTGCAGCCCATTATTCCTAGTGGAGTTAGGGTCGTTCCTACCTCTTCAGTCCCCAGTGGCTCTGTTTCACACCAAACCATTGTTCCTACGCTATCTTGTCCTCAGGGAGTCGGATTACCTTTCTTAAACCTATTCTACATCGATTCTCATTTTTCACCCCCACGGAGTCACACTCACACCTTAATCCCCAGCGAAGTCTGCTTCAGTTAGCCACTCTTAGTAGGGTCACCATCTCCATTTAAGCCCTCTGCTTGGGTATGGTCTTCACTACTTTATCCCCAGGGAGTCAGATTACCATCCATAGACCTATTCTCCATGAGGCTTCACCTACATGGCAACCCACAATGGTCCGTGCGGCATGACCCTAAATTGCACAACCATGGTCCAAACTATATAACCCTAAACTATAGTGTAGGTCTAGTTGCATGACGTTAAACTGCATGGTCTTAGTAGCATGATTTTAAACTGCATAGCTACGGTCCAAACTATATGACCTTAAATTATAACAGAGGTCTAGGCACTACCTTAAACTGCATGGTCTTAGTTGCATGACTTTAAAATGCATAGCCATGGTCCAAGCTATATGACCTTAAACCATAGCGCACGTCTAGGCCGCATGACGTTAAAAGGCTTATCATCATGTGTTAGAAGGTATTTTTCATCAACATGGGGCCCCCCATTCAATAAAGGCCTAGCAAGTAGTTGAAATTTGGATAGTCTTAGAATAACCCCAAAATTGGCCAAGATCTTTCTGAGGTCTCTCAAGAGTCTCTTGCCATGTTTCGTTGTATTTCGACATGTCTAAGGCAGTGCAGACTGAGAAATAATTCTGGAAAAATATACCTTTGACACCCTAAAACGGACCCCTACAAATAGAGCTACATTTTTAGCATCTCAAATTGCTATGGGACCACCACCATTGGATCCGGCATAGTTGAAATACCCCAAGGGTCAAGTTTCAGCTCAAACGACATTCCAGGAAGAAGTTATAGGCGAAAGAGTGAAATAGGAGAAGCCGCCCAATATTCCCTTGCGACCACCCTGCAACACTACACCATTGAAGGGACAGTCACGATCAGTGAATTTTGACGTTCATATCTCACTTGTCCTAATTCAAATCATGCTCAAATTCGGTGAGCAAGTTCGTCTAGTCAAGACGAGCTATTCGATATGTGACACGCCCCGTGACGATATCCGAGCGCGAAGAAAAGCTAGAGAGAAGTTGTTGATCCGTGAAGAAAAGTGCAGGAAATTCAACAGCATTGTGCCTCATTCTAGTGGTCAAATCACGTTTCATGCAAGCCCGATTGACGCGAGACCAATTCTATTGCAGGCGTAAGGTCTCAATCCATCTCTGACTTGAACCCCATACATGATTAACGATCGGATTTTACACACGAAGCCGACGAACAGACTGCAAATTTTGTCATCAGAATCCTTGATCGCGGCCAAAACTCCAAACTCGCAAAATCTTTGTTCGGCTAGGGAATCGAGTTACGTTTGGTGCCTTATTATTGAAGTGGCATACTCAATATGATTCAGCGAAGAAAACATAGTAAAACGTCAAGGAACAAATTATTCAAGATCTACTCAAATTTCAAGATCTAAAGACTCAAGATCTACTCAAATTTCAAGTCACATGATCATGCACTAAAGCACAATCCATGGCTCAAAGTTGGTATCAAAACGATCGCCTTGTCGAGTCCTACAAGAAAACGATCATCTTATGATCAGCCAAGCACCAAAACGACCCCGGATCAGCCATGCAAGATCACGCAAGTCCTAGGGCAACACAGAGACTATTCTGGAATTCTGCGACTTTTTAGGATAATCTGTCATTTTGCACCATATTTTCTAATTTCTTTTAATTCAATTTAATCTTAATTTCTAGCAATTATGGTTACCTTTGATCATCCACCCATGTTTGGGGCATACTTCTATATATACGTACCATCATTGTACGCAGAAAAAGAAGAGGCTGAGGCATACACACACAAGAGAGAGTTTTCACTTAATACAAGTTTCTCTTTCTTACCATTGTGGTGTCACGTTTGAGAGAGAGTGAGGTGAGAGAAACTTTTGACTGGTACCCCTAGGGTTGAGGTAAACCTTCTCTCTATCCTTTTTCTTCTTTTCTTCTTCTCTCTCTCTTCTCCCCTGTTTTCTCCCTCTTCTTCATTTGAGTTCCTTGCAGAGGTCATGTATGGCAGTGGCAGTGCCGTGCATGCCTCTTCCTCAGCCTCACATGTTGTGCATGACGATGGCAGCGCCATGCACAAGTCCCCCTCACCTTCTATTCATCTATCTCTTTCTTTCAGTGAAGTCTATATACGGCGCTGCCTATCACTGCCCACAGACGTAACTGTGACGTCTTGGCGAAGAGCCCAGATGACAAAGCTTGTTGCTTCCTGGAGGGGTCTTCCTCTAATGTGCGTCTAGCTGAGACGACGATACCTATCGCTGCCCATTAGGGGCTTTAGCAACAATTATTGCCGTCTGCGAGCTTCCTTTAGGCGGCCGACGCCCACCTCTATTCTCCCTGCGTCCCGCGTCTATCGTCATGCGACCAAGGAGAAGCAATCACTGTGTGCCTCGTCAGGGGCTGACGCCATCTACAAGGGATGCACCATCTCCTTGCATTGCCCACCACGATGCCTATTGATGTCTGGACTTCCCTTTTCTCTTTCCCGTCTCATTCTCTCTTCTCCACCTCTTTCTCCTTTCACTTGACTGAGGGTAGACCTAGCCTATCACCGATGCGTCGACCTCGGTTTCGAGTAGTATTGTCGACGTGCTGGTCCTGAGAACCACGCCCGTCTTGCTACCACTCTAAGTCGGTAATTTCTAATTGTCATGCTAGTCTCACCCCCACATCAAGCTCTCTTCTCTTTTCTATCTTTCATCAAACCTTACACTTCATCGCCTCCTCATGTGAACGTCCATTGCCCTAAGACAAGGGTGGATCCCTTCGACCCACTTGTCTTATAAATTAACTATAGAAGTGTTGTGCAGAAAAACAAGATGATTGCCGGTCAGGAGAAGCGATTCTGAACCAGCTCAAACAACTAGGGGGCTTTCTTCGTGATCTAAGAGGGTGCCCACATGAGCCAGCCTGAGTAAGTCTCGAACCCACCTAAAATTCCTCTCTCATTGGTTGGTATACCTGCCCTTGATCTCGAGTAAGGTTCCGAGAGAGTGATCTCAAATCCCGGGTTCATCAAAAACCTGAGACACGTGCCTCCAGATCACCTAGATCAGAAGGGCGAGATCGAGGCACCTAACCACTATGGTCCAAATTATATGACCTTAAACTGCAGCGGAGGTCCACTTGCACGAACTTAAATTGCATGGTCTTAGTTGCATAACTTTAAAATGCATCGCCACGGTCCAAGTTATATGACCTTAAAAACCATCGTGCACGCTTTGACCACATGACGCTAAACTACTTTGCTCAGTTCTCGGAGGCATGACCTTAAACTCACCCCACACATGTGTACACACCCTTTACATGCGTCTTCATGCACATCTTCCTCAACCGATCCGTCCATGTGCGCACACCACCTTCATAATTCCCCAGTACATCCCTTCATTACTATTCATATTTCCCTAGTGAGTTTCACCCATGCTCACAAAACGGTGAGCTATCCTGCCATTCATACTCACCGTCAGCTAGTGGGTCACTACTTTTTACCCACCATTCATACATCAGCCATCTTCACAGGTAGCCTCGTGCCATCTCCCCAAAGTGAGTCAAAATCACCACCATACTCACTCCATGGCCTCAACAGACTGCCATTCATCACCACCACCATCCAACTGTATAACTTTAAACTGTAGTGCACGTCCTGGCTGCATGACGTTAAGAGGCTTTGCACAGATCCCAAAGGCATGACCCTAAACACGTCTTAATAAAAAAAGAATAACGAGCATGGTGTAAACCTGAATAAGGGAATGCCATGAGTAAAAATGATGGACGGGCATGGTCACTATACCATGAGCAAAAGAGTTTCGTGAAATAAAAACCCGGGCACGGTGAAAACCCTAAAGGGCACCGTAAGTAAAATGGAAGAAAAGGGTGGACATGGCCGAAAGTTCATGGGTAAAAGAGTCCCAAATAAAAAGGAAGTTAGTGAAAACTGTCACTACGGTGCCGCTTCCCAAGTCCAAGTAAAAACCCACAAAGGGCGCGTGGACCAATAAACTAGTTGATGCAGTGTTCACCTCTATAGGAGGTTTCAGCCCACATTCAAAGAGAAAAAATCCCTGGTGTCACAATACTAGGACCCAAAATTACGAGCTTCAAGGAAAGAGTTCGACAGCCTGAGTCCATTCGTAAAAAGGACTCGAAGGATAGAAAATGTGCCAAGAAGGCAAGACAAGTCTCTTGAAGAAGAGCATTATTCCCACGAGGTCGCTAATGCACTCTAAGATGCTTAAGACACCCCAAGAAAGCCAAGTCATCCTGACCTTGGATCTGTTATGGAGCAGTAAGATTGAGCCCTCAGGGAATTCCTCAGACAAAGAAGAGAGGTATCTTGCTTGTTGAAACTGTTAGCACTGGGCAAGGGTTATACCTAAAGCTGATCACCTCGATAAACTGAGGTACCCTGCCCCCTAAGAACATTCTGGTGCATAACGCTGACGGATGCCATAGAAGGCCCTTCAGTAGACCATCAACAACAAACAACAATACAAACAAACCCAAACTAAATCGGAAAAATTCCCTTCAGCATAACACGTGACTGCTAGACGGGCCAGATTTTGACCAATGAGGTCTGTACAAAATCCTCAGCTGTCAGAATCACAAACCGTCCACGCGAGGGTGAGGACATTAATAGGATCCTTAAAAACAAAAAAAAGTCTCCTCTCCCCTAAGTCTCCACAGATGGACCTGTACATTGGATTCACACATTTGAGCATCCTAGTTACAACATTTCATGGATCTCCTCGGTGTTCACATGATGCTGTGGCTAGGAAGAAAAAAGTAATAAAGCCAAAGAAATTTTTTTGAATGTTGTCCTTCTCGTTTATCTTGAAGCACAACATTCAACGAGGCAAGCTGTTTGAACGTATTTTTCAGCACCTTGGGTCCCCGATGCGGAATAAAAGAGAAGCCGGTCAATAAAGCCTCGACATACAGTGAAATTCTTAACAGTATTAGAGTAGCCCCAGAACTGGTCAAAATCTTCCTAAACACTCTAAAAGGCCACATGCCAAGTTTCATCGCAATCCGACATATCTAAGGCAACACAGACAAAGAAACAATTTCGAAAAAATCAGCCTCATACACCTTGAAACGGACCCTATAACTAGAACTCTATTTTCAGTGCGTCAAACAGCTGTGGGATCACCGCCATTAGATCCGAAATGGTGGAAAACCCTTATGGGTCAAGTTTTAGCTTAATCGTGTGCTCCAAGACAAAGTTATGGGTAAAAGACTAAAATGGGGTAGACCACACACTATTCCTGTGCTCTCTCCTTGCACCAAATCACCATTAAAGGTGATTGTTTTTACAGTCTCGGGCAGTGACTTTTGAGAGTAATATCTCATTGTCTTGAGTCGGATCGCGCTCAAATTTGGTGAGCATGTTCGACTTATCAAGATGAGTGTTTTGAAATGTTGCACAGCCCGGGATGATACCCAAGCAGAGAGAAAAACTAGAGAGAAGTTGGCGATTCGTGAAGATAGTTGCAGAAAATTCAGCAGCGACATGCCTCGCTCGAGCGACAATATTATGATGCTCGCAATCGAGCTGCATTTGTTGCAACGTGATCATAACGGCATACTCAGTGCAATTCAATGAAGAAATCAAAGAAAAACATTAAGAAACAAGCACACTATTGATCAGAAGTTTTTAAGATATGTACTAATTTTGAGTCGCATGATTGTGGCTTAAAATCGGGATTCATGGCTCGAAGTTGGTATGAAATCAATCGTCATGCCGAACCTGACAAGAAACGCCGGAGCAGCTCCGAATCATCCATGGAAGATCACACAAGTTCTAAGGCAGCCGTAGGGACTGTTTTGGAAATTTTATGTTTTATTGGGTAGGGACAAAACATTTATTTTTGCACCCACATTTAGATTTTATTTTAATTCAATTAAATTATAATTATCATTAATTAGGCTAGATTTTGGGCGTACACCCGTGTTTGGGCCCAATTCTATAAGTACATGCTAAACCTAAATGTCATAGATCCTTGATTTTTCAATCTCATGAATAAAATTTGATAGTTTTCACATTGAAATTGTAGGCACGTCTTGGAGAGAGAGAGAGAAGAGAGAAGAAAAGGACCGGTACCCTTTGGTACATGTAACTTTATCTCTCCTCCTCTCATCTCTCTCTTTCAATCTCTCTCCTTTCATATCTCTTTCTCTCCTCTCCTCTTGTCTATCTCTTTCTCTCTCCTTTCATCTGTCTCTTTCTCTCTCCTCTCATTTATCTCTTTCTCTCTCCCTCCTCCCATCTCTCTTTCTCTCCTCTCGTCTATCTCTTTCTCTCTCCTCTCGTCTATCTCTCTCTTCTATCTTTCCTTTCTTTTTCTTCTCTTTCTTAATCTCTCTCTTTCTCCTGTCTCTCTGTTCTCTCTCTTTCTTCTCTATTCATGCATGACAGAGTCTATCACAGGGTGTGAGGTCTTCCTACTCTTGGGGCATAAACAGTGAGCTGGGCTGGTTAGGTGTAAGGACCCGGGCTATGTCGGTAGGTTGAGGGCACGGCGGGATAAGTAGAGTGTGGGCCGCACGACGATAGAGGGAAAGAAGAGTCGCACGGTGATGGGGCACGTGGCAATGTGAGTCACGCAGCGATAGGTCACGCGGTGATAAGAAGCGTACGGCGCGATGAACGGAAGAAGCGCGCGGTGAAGAGGGAGCGTGTGACGAAGTGAAGGACGCGATGGTGCTAACAGCTACCTGATGGGAAGGACACCTGCTGTGTGAATGATGGTGCTAATAGTTGTGAACTTCCCTTGTCTCCTCATGATATGACGAGAGTCAGGATGTGAATAATTGGGAGGGCGTGCCCCCCAGATTTAGATGAGCACTATGCATTTGGTCACTCAATGGTAGTGTAATGCTCTCTCTCTAGAAGGGTATAAGGAGAGGGTCGTGTCATGCAAGGCCATTGCCTATCGAAAACCTCAAAGCACGCTGGGGATATGTGTGTATGTGTGTGTGTGTGTGTGGGTATTACGAAGTGGGACGTCCACTTGTCATTGTCCTCTCTCCTGAATGAGGGTAGAGGTCTCAAGCAGCAGGATTGGCTTAACCTGAGCAATGAGGCTTCTATTAAAGGAGTAGGACCTTACTAGTTTTGTGACTATGATTTCTTGTTCTTACTGTTCTACTTTAAGTAAGATGCTTGTGAATTATGCATTGTATATTAAACTGCTTTTATCGCATTACTGTAAGAATGATGGGAAGCATATTGAAAGGGTTGATACCTTGTGAATATATGTGCATTGCATATTGTTGTCACTATTATGCTAGTTGGAATGTAATGGTGTAGATCTCCTTACTGGGCTTTTAGCTCATTCCATCTTAATTTCATAACTGTAGAGTGAAGGATGGTGGCATCTGTGCTTAATGTGGGTGGTAGTTTGAAGTTCGAAATTGAGAAGTTTGAAAAGCTGCCTTCCGAAGACTTTCATAGTATGTGTTGGTGGTCGCAGCAATATGATGAGCACTTTATTTTGGGTATTTTGGTCCAGTAGTGCCTTGAAGGAATTGTAAAGACTCTTTAACATGTGAATGAATGAAATGGTTGTTCTTTTGCTTTGATATTTTGTTTGTTGTATGGATTTATTTTAGTTTTCTTTCATGGTTTGCTTTTGATTCTGTATTTTTATGTGTTGAGCCACTCCCACCTGAGCAACGTTTGTGACCTCCGATCGCGATCCCCCGCTTTATCGCCCTCCGGCAAGGGTCAGTGGGTGGGGTCGTGACATTAGGTACCTCGATCTCACCCTTCGAATCTAAATGATCGGGCGATACGTGGCTCGAGTTTCAGGAGAACCTGAGACTTTGAGATCGCTCTCTTAAGAACCTCACTAAAACGCGAGGGTAGGTATACCAACAGATGAGGGAGGAATTTAAGGTGGGTTCGGGAGTTACTCGAGCTGGCTCGCGTGGGTGCCCTCTTAGATCACAAAGGAAGCCCTCTAGTCGTAAAACTGGTTCGGAATCGCCTCCATTGGTTTGTATTCCCCTGTTTATGCAATCACACAGTTAATTTTACGAGACAAGTGGGCCGAAAGATACCCCACCTTGTCTTTGAGCGAATGTCCACGATCGTGCACATCCAAAACAAGAAAAGGGTAAGTAAAAGAAGAAAGAGGTAAATCAGAGGAATTTTGACTAGGTGGCGAGACTAATGCAGCTAGTTCAACAAGTGATTGTCCCGACGTGGTAGCAAGATAGGCACGGTAACTAAACCGGCACAACAAAAGACGCCAGAACGATCATCGGTCGACCTGACACAATGGCTAGCCTTCTGTGGCAATAAGGTGGGCATAGTAACTAAGACTGGCTTAGCGACAATACTGCTAGACAACAAGACTACATAACAATGTTTGTCTCAGCCTCTCTTGGTTAAACATGAGAGAGAGAGAAAGAAAGAATAAAGAGACAGAGAGACATGCATACTACTACCGATGTCGTGCATGTGAGAAGAAGATGAGATGAGCAGTGAGGGAGAAAGGAAAAAGGGAGAGAGGAAAGAGAGAAGTAAAAGAATGAAGAAGAAAGAGAGAGAAGTGAGCAAGGGATCATGGGCGGTGTTGAGAGAGACGATAAGAAAAAACATGGACGACGATGAGCTTCCGCCGTCCATGACAGAAGAATAAGAAGAGAGATAAAACATGGATGGCAATATGCTTCCGCCGTCTGTGTGAGACGAAGAAGAAGAGAGAGAGGACATGGGCAGCGATGTGCTTCTACCGTCCGTGTCAAAGGAAGAAGAAGAGAGAGAAGACATGGGTGGTGATGTGCTTCTGCCATCTGTGTCAGATCAAGAAGAAGAGAGAGAAGACGTGGCGGCAATGTGCTTATGCCATCCGTGTCAGATGAAGAAGAGAAGAGGAAAGACGTGGCAGCGATGTGCTTCTACTGTCCATGCCATATGAAGATGAAGAGAGAGAGGACATGGGCGACAATGTGCTTCCACAGTCTGTGTCAGAGGAAGAAGAAGAGAGAGAAGACATGGGCGACGATATGCGTCCGCCGTCCTTGTCAGATGAAGAAGAAGAGAGAGAAGACATGAGTGATGATGTGCTTCTGCCATCTGTGTCAGATGAAAAAGAAGAGAGAAAAGACATGGATGGTGATGAGCATCCACCATCCATGATAGAGAATTAAACAAGGAAACTTTAGTAGAGGCCTGACCCACCACTCGGGTTAAGGCCCGGCTCGCTATTCGTGTCTCTGAAGCAAGAAGACATCATGTTAGGTGATAGACTCTACCATGCATGAACAAATAAGAAAAAGAGAGAGCAAAGAGAGAATGGGAAAGAGAAGAAAGAGAAAGGAAAGATAAAGAAAAAGAAAGAAAGTGGATTAATAAGATCATAGAAGAAATATGAAAGAAAGATCGACGAGAGGAGAAAGAAAGTGATGGATAGAGAAGAGGAGAGAGAAAGAGATAGAGATGAGGAGAGAGAGAGAAAGATGAGAGGATGAGAGAGAAAATTATCTTCACTAAAAGGTACCGAACCTTTTATTTTCTTTCCTCTTTCTCTCCCCAAGACGTGCCCACAATTTGAATGTGAAAACTTTCAAATATTATTGATGAGTATTGAATAATTAAGGGTTCTATAACAATTGTGTTTAGTATGTACTTATAGAATTGGGCCAAAATGTGGGTGGATACTAAAAAACTGCCTAAATTGATGATAATTTATTGTTTAATTGAATTAAAAGAAATTCTAAAATTGGGTGCAAATGATTGCTTTCCCCCTGCCCAACAATGTGTGAAATTCAGAAACAGTCCCTTCTGTTGCCCTAGAATTTGCGTGATCTTTCGTGGATGATCCAAGGTTGCTCTGATGCCCGTTTGACTAAAATATGATTGTTTTCTTGTAGGGCTCGGCTTGATGATTGATTTGATATCAATTTCCAGCCATGGATCATGTTTTTAGGCCACGATCATGCGACTCGAAATTTGGATGAATCTTGCAAACTTTGGATCAATAGTGTGCTTATTTCTTGATGTTTTTCTCTAGTTTCTTCACTGAACCACACTGAGCATGTCGTCACGACCGCATGGCAATAAACGCAGCTCGATTTCGTGCCTGGACGAAAATTTTATCGACTAGGGTTTTTGATCGAAATTTGGAAATCCGACGGCTGGAATTTATAACCGCTTCAATGCCTCTGTGTGAAATCCAACCGTTCATCATATACAGGGTTTAGACCATAGATAGCCTTGAATCTTACGCACATAATGCAATTAGTTTCACGTGGATCAGTTTTACGAGCATCATGATACGGTCACTTGAGAGAGGCATGCTGCTGCAGATTTTTTTGCAACTTTCTTCATGGATCGAAAACTTCTCTCTAGTTTTTCTCCTTGTTCGGACATTTTCACGGTCTTGCCACATACCAAAACACTCGTCTTGATGAGACAAACATTCTCACCAACTTTGAGAGCGATCCGACTCAGAATGAGTGAGATACGGGCCTTTGAAGTTACTGCTCGAGACTGTGCACATCAACCTCCTTTAATGGAGATTGGTGTAGGGAGGCTACACTGGAATAGCATGCAACCTACCCTTTTAAAATGTTTCACTCATAACTTTATCTTGAAAAGTCCATTTAAGCTGAAAATTGACCCATAGGATTTTCGACTGTGTCGGATCCAATGACGGTAGTCTCACAATTGTTTGACGCACCAAAAATAGAGTTCTATTTATAAGGTATGTTTCAAGGTACTAGAGGCCATTTTTTCTGAAATTATTTCTATGTCTGCACTGCCTTAAACATGTTGGATTATGACAAAACTTGGCAGATAGCCTTTTGAAGTGCTTAAGAAGATTTTGACCCATTTTGGGGAAATTATGAGACTGTCGGGAATTTCACTGTATGTTGAGGCTTTATAGACCTGCTTCCTCTTTATTTCGCATAATGGACTAAGATGCTGAAAAATGTTTTCAAACATCTTACCCTACTTGGTTAGGTGCCTCGATCTCGCCTTCCGAATCTAGATGATCTGGCGGCACGTACCTCTGGTTTCTGGTGAACCTGGGGCTTGAGATCGCTCTCTCAGGACCTTGCTCGAGAGAAAGGGAAGGTAAACCAACCGATGAGAGATGAATTTTAGGTGGGTTCAGGACTTACTCGGGCTGTCTCTCGTGGACGTCCTCTTAGATCACAAAGAAATCCCCTCAGCTGCTTTAGTTGGATTGGAACCGCCTCCCTTAACCTGCAATCCTCTTGTTATCTACACAACATTTCTATGGTTAATATGTAAGATAAGTGGATCAAGGAGACCCACCCTTGTCTTAGGGCAACGTACGTTCATGTGAGAGCATGATGAAACGAAAAATTTAAGATAAAGGTAAAAAAGAGAAGAAAAACTTGACTGAGAGGCGAATCTAGCATGACATCCCGACATTTATCGACTTTGACTGGTAACAAGACAGGCATGGTCATCAGAATCAGCACGGCTGCAATATTACTCAAAATCGAGACTGAGATGGCGGTGCCAAGCTAGATCTACCCTCAATCAACTTAGATGAGAAAATGATGGAGAGAAGAGAGAGAGACGAAAGAGGGAGAAAGAATCCAGATGGCAATGGTCATCGCCGTTGGTAGCACGAGGTAGCGACATGTCCCTAGAGAATAGTGATGGCTCCAAACAAGCCGCATGACGATAACTTCTCATAGGTCTCGCGGTGATTACTTCTTATAGGGCGCACGACGATGGGCGCAGGGAAGCGTGGAAGAAGCCAGCGCGTGGTGATGAGCATTACCTCGACCCTTTGCGGACAGCGATAGGTATTGCTGTATGCAACGGTCAGGCGACAGGGTAAAGCCCCTGCATGCGGCGATAAGCTTCGTTACCCGCATCCTTCGCTGAGGTGATTAGGATATGTCTGCAGACGACGATGAGCAGCGCCGTCTGTAGGCCTCGTGAAAGAGAAAAAACAGAGGGAGAAAGAGACGTGCGCATGGAACTATCATCACCATGCGTGACCTGTGAGGCTACCAGAGAGGCATGCACAACACTGCCACTTCCATGCATGGCCTCTGAGGAGAGCTCAGTCAGGGAAGAAGAAGCAGAAAGAGAAGAATAGAGAAAAGAGGAGAGTGAGAAGAAACGAAAAAGAAGAGAGAAGGTTTACCTCGAACCTAGGGATATTGGTCAAAAGTTTCTCTCACCTCACTCTATCTCTTAAGCGTGACACAACAATGGGAAGAAAGAGAAACTATATTCAGCAAAAACTCTCTCTTTTGCAAGGAGATGGATCCTGTGTGTGCGTCCTTTTTTTCTGCATACAATGTTGGTATGTATATATAGAATTTGCCCAAACATGGGTGGTTGATCAAAAGTAACCTTAATTGCTGAAAATTAAGTTTAAATTGAATTAAAAGAAATTGGAAAATAGGGTGCAAAATGATAGATTTGCCCCTTCCTAACAATTTGTGGAATTTGATAACAGTCCCTATGTTGCCTTAAAACTTACGTAATCTTGCATGGACGATCCGAGGTTGTTCTGATGCCCTGTTGATCGTAGGACGATTGTTTTCTTATAGGGCTCAGCATGACAATTGATTTGATATCAACTTTGAGCCATGGATAGTGTTTTTAGTGCACGATCATGTGACTTGAAATTTGAGTGGATCTTGAAACTTCGGATCGATAGTGTACTCGTTCCTTGATGTTTTTTTGTGATTTCTTCTCTGAACTACATTGAGCATACCGTTACGATCACGAGGAAACCAATGCAGCTCGATTCCTTGCCCGAACGAAGATTTCACAACTTTGGAATTTTGGCCGGGATCTAGAATTTCGACGATGAAATTTGCAGTTGTTTCGTTGGCTTCATGTGCAGAATCTGATCGTTCATCATGTACGGGGCTCGGGTCAGTGATAGCCCGAGACCTCACACTCGCAATGGAATTGGTCTCGCGTCGATCAGGCTCTCGAACGGTGTGATTCTTTCACTTGAGCAAGATACGACGCTGCTGAATTTCCTGTGCTTTCTTCACGGGTCAACAATTTCTCTCTAGGTTTTCTTCGCGCTAGGTTGTCGTCAAGGGGCGTGCCACATATCGAAACGCTCATCTTGACTAGACGAACATGCTCATCAAATTGGAGCGCGATCAAACTTGGGACGGGTGAGATATGAGCATTGAAATTCACTGGTCGTGACTGTCCCTTCCATGGCATAGAGTTGCAGGGTGGCTGCACGAGAATAGCGTGCGACCCATCCTGTTTCACTCTTTTGCCTATAACTTCTTCCTGAAGTGTCTGTTCAACCTGAAATTTGACCCCTAGGGGTTTTCAACTGGGTCGGTTCCAATGGTAGTGGTCCCATAGAAAATTGAGACACTGAAAAAGTAGCTCCAATTATAGGGTCCGTTTCAGGGCGTTTGAGGCCGATTTTGCTAGAACTATTTTTCAGTCTGCATAGCCTTAGACATGACGGAATGTGACTAAAATTGGTAGGAGACTTTTGAGAGACCTCATGAAGATCTTGGCCAGTTCTGGGGCTATTATGAGACTATCAAAATTTCCACTGTTTGGGGGCCCCATGTTGATGAAAAATGCCTTCCAACAGCATGCCCAACCGAATGTTGTGCTTTGAGAGAATTGACAAGTGTAATCATTCAGGAATTTTGAGGGATCTTGTCGAAGTCCTCACCCTCAAAGGACTATCAGGCCTTTTTGAAGGCCAAATGCTATGAACCTTTGGTCGACATTGTTCGATGTTACACCAGGTTTGCTTTTGATGCTTAAGGTATCTCTGTAGGTCCCATCTAGCAGGGTCTAGTCGGAGGCTTCTGACCCATCCCAAAAGTTTGGTCCCATGTAGGCTAGGGGGTTTTGGCAAGATGTACCTTGAAGCCTGTGGCAGGTTAGACACAAACTTCGTCAGTTTCTTGCCTTCATGATGACCCTTAGCATTTTCGGAGGGATCTTTTTGTCATCATCCTCACCCTCAAGGACTCTTGTTGTTGTTGAACTGAGGAGATCTTATACGGCTCTCACTCCCTGATGAGCCATGTTCTCGAGAGATCTTATGCGGCTCTCACTCAGCCATGTTGAAATGTGGGGAATCTTATGCGGCTCTCACCCCCTGATGAGCCATGATTGCTGTGAGATCTTATGTGGCTCTCACTCCCTGATGAGCTATGTTGAAACATGGGGGATCTTATGCAGCTCTCACCACCTGATGAGCCATGATTGTTGGGAGATCTTATGCAGCTCTCAGTCCTTGATGAGCCATGATGAAATGTGGAGGATCTTATGAAGCTCTCACCCGTTGATGAGCCATGATTACTGGGAGATCTTATGCGGCTCTCACTCCCTGACAAGCCATCTAGTGTTGCGATTAGATGCTAGCTTTTGTTGATTTTAGGCATACCTCATTAGCCATGATCTTGACTATTTGGAAATTAGACGTCAGTTGAGGCGGCAGCCATGAGTCATCCTGTCTCGTCGGTCCAAGAGCCCTTTTGCGGGTTTTCACTTGAACAGGGGAAGTGGCGTCGTGAAGATGTTTTTTGCCAACTCTTGTTATTTTTTGGCTCTTTTACCCATGACATGCGGTCATGTCCTCCCTTTTCATCTTTTTTTACTCACGATGCCCTTTTGGGCTTTTCACTGTGCTTGGATTTTGTTTTCCACGGAACTCTCATACTCATGGTTTCGTGACCATGCCCGTCCGTCATTTTTACTCTTGGAGTTCCTTTATCTAGGTGTACATCACGCCCATTTTTTTGAGAAGGTGTGTTTAGGGTCGTGCCTTCGAGACTTGTGCGATGCCTTTTAATGTCATGCAGTCAGGACGTGCACTATAGTTTAGGGTCATACAGTTTGGACCATGGCTTTGCAGTTGAAGGTCATGCCACACAGACCATAGCCGCGTAGCTTAAGGTCATGCAGCATGGACCAGTGTGTGGGTCGTCATGTAGGTAAAGCTACATGGGGGATGAGTTGTGGATAGCCATCTAACTCTTAGGGATAAAGGTGGTTAAGGCTATATACAAGAAGAGAGCTTTTGGATGGAGACGGTAGCACTCAAGGAGTGGCAGATGAAAGAGATTTCACTGGAGGTTAGGAGGGCCAGTGTGACTCCACGGGAATAATGAGCAATGGGATGTACGTAACACTACTAAGGATGACAGGCCAAAGCATAGATGAACCTCATTGAGGGTTGAAGGGATGATGGTCCTAACTCCCTATGGATAGTGGAGCAGTCGGATGTGACCTTTACTGGGATGTTGGTGCGGAACACACCCATTGGGGGTTAAGGGGGTAGGTACGACCCCCTGTGTGCATCTAACTCCACTGGGGGTGTTGCTGAGATAACCTTTTAGCGAAGGAGTGGTCTATCTCTCAGCTGGAGCTGTGCGCATGGGCATTTGTCGCACCCTACATGACAATTTTTAGGGTCTTGTAGCTCGAACCGTGGCTATGTTGTTTAAAGTCATGCAGTTAGGATTATGCAGTTTAAGGTCGTGCAACTAGACCTTCGCTACAGTTTAAGGTCATATAGTTTGGACCGTCATGCTAAACCTTTTAATGTCATGCGACCAGGATGTGCACTATAGTTTAAGGTCACACTGCTGGACCATAGTCATACAGTTTTGAGTCATGAAATGAGGACTATGCAGTTTAAGGTCATGCAACTAGACCATCACTACAGTTTAAGGTCATATAAGATCATGCAGTTTAAGGTCGTACAACTAGACCTTCGCTACAGTTTAGAGTCATGAAATGAGGACTATGCAGTTTAAGGTCATGCAACTAGACCACCGCTACAGTTTAAGGTCATATAGTTTGGACCTTGATGTTTAAGGTCGTACAACTAGACCTCGGCTGCACAGTTTAAGGTCATGTTGGCGTGGTGAGGGAATGTGACTTCATGAGGAGTAGAGTCGTCACTAGAGGCTGGACTCCCTGAGGAGTGAGGCTGTGGTGCAGGGGATGAACTTCCTGAGAGTACAGGATGATGGTCAGGGTGAGAGTGCCACGACATGCGCATGACACTAAGTGTCGGATGGCGCACGCGGCATTAGGCCCCTTGGTGATGACTGGCAGTTTGTGGAGGCCATAGAGTGAGCTTGGTGATAACTTTTGACTCACTTGGGAAGATGGCATGAAGTTACCTTATGAAGAGTTGATGATGGCTAAATGGTGGGTGAGTAATGGTGACCCACTAGCTGACGGCAAGTATGGATCACTGGGGGAAAGGATGGAAATGATGGTGAAGGTGTTGGGCACACACAAATGGGCAGGCTAGGGAAGGCGTCCGTGAAGATGCACGCAAAGGGCATGTGTGTGTGCATGTAGACTCATCGGGGAGGAAATGGAGGTAGAGTTCACACATAAACGGGTCGGTTAGGGAAGACGTATGCGAAGATGCGCATAAAAGGTGTGTGCACGTATGTTGGAGCGTCTTTAAGGTCATGCCTCTTAGACCTGGGCAAAGCAGTTTAACCTCATGCTGCCAGGATAAGCACTATGGTTTATGGTCATATAGCTTGGACTGTAGTTATGCAGTTTAAAGTCATGCAACTAGGACCATGCAGTTTAAGGTCGTGCAACGAGACCTCCGCTATAGTTTAAGGTCATATAGTTTGGACTATGGCTGTGCAGTTTGAGGTCATGCAGCACGGACCATAGCTGTGAGTTTGAGGTCATGCAGAATGGACTTGGGAAAAGCAGTTTAACATCATGCGGCCAAGATGAGCACTATGGTTTAAGGTCATATAGCTTGGACCGTGGTTATGCAGTTTATAGTCATGTAACTAGGACCATGTAGTTCAAGCTGAAATTTGACCTCTAGGGGTTTCAATCGTGCCAGATCCAATGGCGGTGGTCCCACAGCAACTTGAGACACCAAAAATATAGCTCTATTTATAGGGTCCATTTTAGGGTACTAATGGCTGATTCTGTCAGAACTGTTTCTCAATTTGCACTGCCTTAGACATGTCGGATTGCGAAGAAACTTGGCTGGATACTTTGAGAGTCCTCATGAAGATCTTGGCCAGTTCTGGGGCTATTATGAGACTATAGGGATTTCTATTGTTTACTAGGATTTTATTGAGCAGGGGCCTCAATAATACGACCGGCAAGGGACTTGTCTATGACAAGGTGTGTGCTGTGAGCGGTAGCAGACGTGCTACCAATGCAAAGCGCTTTAGTGGAAGTTCCACCAGAGCTAGGAGATGGGGAGTTAGGGACCTTTAAGTTCCTCCTCACACCTATCCAGGTTAAGATTTGGGAGCTAGACGTTGGGTCTTTGCTCAAGAGAAAAGTTGGGAACGAAGTTCGAGGAACTTGTTCCCAAGGGAAGCTCGCGAATGCGGGGATGAGAAAATCCCTGATCCGGATGAATGGGTTAAGAAACCCAAAAGCCAAGTGGATGCAATACAGAAAACAAAAGGAGAGACTAACCAAATAAGGACGATCCGAGACTACCATGACAGTGCTAGACTTGGCCTGTCCCTAGGTCAAATGAGAGAAGAAGAAGAAAGAAAAAAGTGGAAGAAGAGAAAGAGGAAAATCACTGAAAGAAAGAGAAAAAAGAGAAAAGAGATAGAAGAAGAGAGAAGGAGAGGGGAAGAGAAGGGAAGAATAGAGTAGAGAAAAGAAAAAAAGAAAGGATGGAAGAAGAAGAGTGAAGAAATGAGGTAGAAGATAAAAAGGAGGGGAAGAGAGACTAAAAGAGAGAACAGAGAGAAGAGAACAGAGAGAAGAGAAGGAGAAGAAGCGAAGAAGAGGAAGAAGATATAGGAAAGAAGAAGAAAGAGAGAGAAGGAAGGGAAGAAATAGACAAGAGAAATGAAGGAGAGAGAAGAAAAAGAAATGAGAGAGGAAAGAGGAGAGAAAGAGAGAAGAGAGAAGGGAGAGAAGGGTGAAGAAAAAGATAAGAGCAGGTAGAAAAAAAGAAAAAAAGAAAAAAAGAGTAGAGAACGAAAGGGACGAAGAAGAAGAAAAGAAAAGAGATGAGAAGAGAGAAGAAGAAGAAAAGAGAGAAAGAGAAAAGAGGAGAGAGAAAAGAACGAGAAGGGAGAAGAGAGATAAGAGAAGAAAGAGAAAAGAAAGATAAGGGAAGAGTGAGAAGAGAAGAAAAACATGGACGACGATAGAGTTTCGCCGTCCGTGTCAGAGGAGAGAGAAATGTGGACGGCGATGGACTTCTACCATCCATGACAGAGGGGAGAGGAAAGAGAAAGAAACATGGAAGACGATAGGCTTCTGCCATCCATGATAAGGGAGAGATAAAAGAGGGAAACATGGACGACGATGGGCTTCTGCTGTCCATGACAAGGGAGAGAAATGAGAGAGAAATATGGACGGCGATGGGCTTCTGTTGTCCATGTCAAAGGAGAGAAAAGAGACACAACATGGACGGCGATGGCTTCCGCTGTCCATGATAAGGGAGAGAGGAACTAGAAAGAACATGGACGACGATGAGCTTTCACCGTCCATGACAAGGGAGAGAGAAAAGAGAAAGATCATGGACAACGATGAGCTTCTGCCATCCATGACAAGGGAGAAAAGAGAGAGAAATATGGACGACGACGGGCTTCCACCGTCCATGACATGGGAGAGAGAAAAGAGAACATGGACGGCGATAAGGTTCTGCCGTCCATGTCAAGAGAGAGAAGAACTTGGAAAGAACATGGATGACGATAGGTTCCACCTCACATGACAAAAGGGAGAGGGACTTGAACAGAACATGGATAGCGATAGGTTCCACTGTCCATGAAAAGAGGAAGAGAGACTTGGACAGAGGCCCGGCCCATCACTCGGGTTAAGGCCTGACTCACTGTTCATCTTCCAAGAGACAAGAAAGAAAAGAGAACATCATGTGTGGCAATGGGTACTGCCGTGCATGACTAAGGAGGAGAGAGAAGGGAAAGATTAGAGAGAGAAAAGGAAAGATAGAGAAAAGAGAGAGAAACAAAGAGGATAGAGAAAGAAAGAAGAGGAGAGAGAAAGAAAGGAGCGGAGAGAGAAAGAGAGAGAAGAGGAAGAGAGAGAAAGAGAGAAGAGGAGAAGAGAGAAAAGAGGAGAGAGAAAGAGAGAAAAGAGGAGGAGAGATAAAAAGGAGGAGAGAGAAAGAGGAGGAGAGATAAAAAGAGGAGAGAGAAAGAAGAGGAGAGAGAAAGTTACCTTTATCGAGGGGTATCAGACTTTTCTTCTCTCCCCTCTCTCTCTCTCTCCAAGATGTGTCCACAATCTCAATGCAAAAACTCTCAAATTTTATTCATGAAATTAAAGCATGAGGGAAGCCATTTACAATTAGGTTCAGCACATATTTATAAAATTGGGCCCAAAACATGGGTGGATGCCCAAAATATACCCTAATTATTGATAATTATAATTTATTTGAATTAAATAAAAATCTAGAAAAGGGCAAAATGACATTTTTGCCCCTGCCCAACAATACATGGAATTCCAAATTAGACCCTACTGCTCCTTAGAACGTGTGTGATCTTCCATTGATGATCTCAGGTTACTCTGATGCCTGTTTGGCCTTAAGATGATTGATTTCTTGTTGGGCTCGGCATGACGATGATTTGATACCAACTTCAAATAATGGATCACGTTTTTAGGCCATGATCATGCGACTCAAAATTTGGATGAATCTAGAAAACTTCTGATCGATAGTGTGCTTGTTTCTTGATTTTTTTTGTGATTTTTTCACTGTATTGAACTGAGAATGCCGTCACGATCGCGTTGCAATAAACGTAGCTTGATTTTGTGCCCGAATGAAGATTTTGTAATTTTTGAGTTTTGGTCGAAATCTAAATTTCGGCAGCCGAAATCTACATCAAATTTATCGGCTTCACGTGTGGAATCCAACCGTTCATCAAGCACGGGGTTCAAACCAATGGTAGCCCTAGACCTTACGCACACAATGAAACTGGTTTTACGTTGATTCGATGTGCGAGCATCGCGATATGGCCGCTCGAGCGAGATGTGTCGCTGCTGAATTTCTTGTAACTTTTACCACAAATTGCCAACTTCTCTCTAGCTTTTCTCCCTCCTCGGGAATCGTCAAGGTGTGTGCCATATATTGAAATGCTCGTCTTAGCGAGATGAACACCCTTGCAAAATTTGATGGCGATCTGACTCAAGACGAGGGAGATATGGCTCTCGAAAGTTACTACCCAAAACTATGAAAACAGACATCATTAATGGTGATCTGGTGCAGGGAGGGCGCACGGGAATAGTATGTGGCCTACCCCTTTTTGGTATTTCACCCATAACTTTGTCATAGAGCACCCGATTAAGCTGAAACTTGACTCATAAGGGTTTTCGACTATGCCAGATCCAATGGCGGTCTTCCCATAGCTGTAGGGTCCATTTTAGGGTGCTAAAGGATGATTTTTCTAAAATTATTTCTTTATTTACACTGCCTTAGACATGTGGGATTGCGATGAAACTTGGCAGGTGGCCTTTTGAAGTGTTTAAGAAGATTTTCACTTTTTATGGGGAAATTATGAGACTGTAAAAAATTTCACTGTAAATAGGGGCTTTATTGACCAACTTCTCTTTTATTGCGCATCGGGGATCCAAGGTACTAAAAAATGTCTTCAAACAACGGTCTCAGAGGCATGACCTTCATGTCTCGGTGGATGACCTTAAAACATGCCAAATTGATGGTCACGGTGGCATGACCTTAAACACGCTTTTGCAAAAAAAAAAAGAGACAGACGCAGTGTGCACCTCAATGGTCAGCATGGATAAAATATGTCAGGAAAAAAAAGAAGAAGAAGAAGTGAAAGAAAAAGACGGGCATAGTGAAAAAAAGACGGGCATAGTGAAAACCCACAAGGGCACAATGGGCCAAAAAAAAAAGAGATAGACGCTGCGTGCACCCCAAACGTCACCATGGGTAAAATATGTCAAGAAAAAAAAAAAAAAAAAAAAAAGGAAAGAGAAAAAAGAAGAAAAAGAAAAGAAAGAAAAAGAAGGGCATAGTGAAAACCCGCAAGGGCACTATGGGCAAAAATGTCGAAATAATAGGGATGTGGTTCAAACCCTTCAAGGCACTCCCTCTCAAATGACGGGCGTGCTGACCTTACCTTATAGGACATCACGAACAAAAATGTCTCATGTCCCTGTAGAAAGATGTTAAACTGCACAACATATAGTCCATTGGCACGACTATAAACTATTTTACGTTTCTACATGTCTCCATGAGGTTACCGTATGACACCCTCCTACACATCCCCTACTACATCCTTCTTCACAAGCCCCTGGTGAAAGGACACCACCCCTTCAAGGTGGCCTCCCTAATCAAGGTATACCTCGGTTGCGATTGTGAGGATTCGAAGAAAAGCGTGCACTTCAAAGCATGCAATTGCCTCTACAATGCTATATCCCAAAGAGGCGTACCACAGTTCAGACCGTGTGCCTTCATACCATTTCGCCTAATAGGGCACTTTCACCACCCATCAACTCAAGACTCTCCAAGCCACTATTTTTCCAATTGAGTCACATCACTCATAGCCCCCTTAAGCCTCCGTCATAGACCTTAATTGCCCATGATCCCACTCCTTGTCATGCGTTCCCCTACCTCTACAACAATCTAAAGTGGGTGAAGATGTTAAAATTTCCCTCAACAAATCCAACAAGGGTGGGCACTTTTAAAAGAACCCCTTGGCGGTCTGTTGGGGCAAGAGACTTTAAAAAATCTTTCCCCATGAGGCTGGGTTGATCAGGGCAGCAGCTCCCAAGCCCGAGTCCGAGGTCCTTCCCAAACTGCCACGCACACGCATCTCTCACATGCACGTCTCCTCAACCACCGCGCGTGTTCCTTCTTCACAGTCGTGCATGCGCAATCGTCGTGCATGCCTCACCGCCGTGCATGCTACCGTCGAGCATGTCACTGCCGAGCACGTCATCACCGAGCATGCTACTGTCGTACGTGCTTCATCAGCGAGCATGCTATTGTCGTGCACGTTCTCAAGACGTGCTCTCCTACTGCCGAGATGTCATCGCATTGCCCGTTCTGTCATTATCCCTAGTGGAGCTACGAGCATGCCTCAGCCCTTCACCCTCAGGTAGTCACACTCCCCCCCTAATCCCCAGTGAAGTCTGCTTCTGTTTTCCATCCCTCGTCGGGTCACCGTCTCCATCTAGCCCTCCGGTTGTATATGGTCTTTAACCATTATCCCCAGGGAGTCGGATTTCCAATTATAAACCTATTCTCTGAGGAGCTTCACCTACATGACGACCCACACAATGGTCTAGATCCACGACCTTAACTGAATGGTCCAAACTATATGACCTTAACCTATAACGGAGGTCTAGTTGCAAGACCTTAAACTGCATGGTCTTAGCTGCATGACTTTAAACTGCATAGTCAAGGTCCAAGCTATATGACCTTAAACTATGGTGCACGTCCAGGCCGCACAACGTTAAACTGCTTTGCCCAGGTCTTGGAGGCATGACCTTAAACAAGCCCTAGCAGAAAAACAGAGAAAAGAATAACGGGCATGGTGTAAACCTAAAAAAAGGAATGTCATGAGTAAAAATGACGGATGGGCATGGTCACGAAACCATGAGTAAGAGAGTTTCGGGAAAGTAAAAATCCGAGCACGGTGAAAACCCTAAAGGGCACTGTGAGTAAAAATGGAAGAGTAAGGGTGGACATGGCCATAAGGTCATGGGCAAAAAAGCCCCGAATAAAAGGAGGTTGGGGAAAACTATCTCTACAGCACCACTTCTCAAGTCTAAGTAAAAACCCCCAAAGGGCGCTTGGACCAAGAGACCAGGTTTATGAAGCGGTCACTTCCACAAGCGGCTTCAGCCAACACTCCCTCATCATCACAAACATCGTCCAATAAGGGTGAGCAGACTTTAAAAGTATCCCTCAACATCACAAATGTCGTTCAACAGAGCACATCCTTCTTCGGTGCTGGGCAAACACGTAGCTCAGTCAATCTCCCTTCTTCATGCTAGGTGAACACGTAGCCGAGTCATCTTCATAAGGACGTCATAGGTACCGTCCGATAGGGTGAGGACTTAAAATACTAATCCCTCCAACATACAAAACAGGCCATGCGAGCGTGAGGGCTTTGATATGATCCCTCAAACAAACAAAACAGTCTATGAGAGGGTGAGGACTTCTACAGGATCCCTTAAATCTTTCTATCCCTCTTCCTCTCTCTCTCTTTATTTCTTTATCTCTTTCTCTATTTCTCTATTTTTTTTATTTCTCTATGTCTTTCTCTATTTCTCTGTCTCTTCCTCTATATATTTATCTCTTTCTCTCATTCTCTATCTCTTTCTCTATCTCTCTCTCTTTCTCTTCTTCTTTCTCCTGACATGCTCGGCAGTGGCAGTGCTGTGTTTGTCCCTCTTCTTCTCTATTTATTTTCTCTCTTGAGATGCACGGCAGTGGCAATGTCGTGCATTCCTCTCTTTCTTTCTTTCTCTCCCCTCTTCTATGGTTTTCTCTCTTGAGGTGCACAGTAGTGGTAGCGTCATGCACGCCTCTCTTTCTCTCCTCTTCTTTTCTCTCCTCTTCTCTCTTGATGTGCACGGCAGTGACAGCGCCATGCACACCTCTCTTTTTCTTCTTCTCCCTCTTGACATGCATGGCAGTGGCAGTCCTGTGCATATCTCTCTTTCTCTTCTTCTCTCTGTCCTAATATGCATGGTAGTGGCAGTGCCGTGCATGCCTCTCTTTTTATCTTTCTCTCTCTCTCTCTCTCTCTCTCTCC
>NW_006497672.1:1781265-1830241 GCF_000471905.2 Amborella trichopoda
GAAAAAATAAGAGAATAGAGAGAGGGGCATGGCCCGTAGGAAGAGAGAGAGAGAGTTGTGGGAGAGAGAGAGATGTGTTGAGATGGGGGAGAGCACCCCTATTTACAGTGAAATTTAGGTCTAGGGTTTCTTTAAGGTTTCCCATAATTTGCCTCTTTCTTGAGATTGAATATGGACCGTTGATCAAAGTGATTTGTAGGGTGAGAGATCTGAGCCATCTATTCTATAGATGGGCCATCAAATTATGGAAGTACATGAACCATTATCCCCTTTTCCTTAAACCATTTTCCCATTAATATATTTAAATAAATTAAATCCATTAAAGATATAGTGCATACCATAAATTACATATTCCATCTCATATTATTCATAAGAATATTCCAATGATATCAAGTCCAGATATTCCTTCAATAATCAAGATAAAATATGGTCAAAATTTCCTAATCAATATTTGACCACATGCTACAAGATGTAGTTACCATATTTAACAAACTTGAAGACAAAGCAACAAGATAAGGTATCCAAGGGTGGGGTGTGCCACCCATGTATGGCATGTGAGGCCCCACCTAATACCCACATGGTGGGCCCATGTGCACTATGGGCCCGTCATGTAATTTTTTTTTAATAAAAATTTTAAAATTTAAACAAAATGAATTTTAAAATATTATAACTTTGTAAATTAATAACTTCATTTTTATAAGTCCAAAAATAAGAAATAAAATATCAAATGACTTACAAAAAAACAAAAATAATTTAATAATAAAATCAACAAAATTAAATTAATATGATAGGAAGTGGATTCATATGGTTCAGGAATTCAATCAACGATCACGGGGTACTCCACCTTCAACTGTGGACTACAGACCACACTTGCTATATCGATCCGACCCAATGTTTTTCATGACCCACAGTCCAAGCAGGGGCTCATTAGCGGGTCACCAAAGTCTGATCGATAAGCTAAAGAGTCGCAATCTCAGTCTGTGGATTACAGGTACTTCCCTAAAGACAAGTCAAAGTCACCATGACCTGATGCGACCACAGCTCTATGACGCATAGAAGTATCTCTCGCACATGTATATGCTTCACCCAAAGGTGAATATCTAGCTTTTCCGAACGATCTATCTATATGCATGCCGTGTGATGGAACATGGATGAGGTTTTGGTCCTCGTCTCTGTAGGTCTACCATCACATACAAGGGTCACACAGTCTTTCGACTCACTCATCTAGGCATAAGCTCCGACATCATCAAGGGCTAACCCAAAAACCTTTTTCGGTTTATTTTTTATGCCCAAGTACCTTGGGTTTTCCAACCGACTGGCCTAGATCGCCAAGCACAGTCCGTTATTTGTAAATATCATTTGCTTAGTATGATCTTCGAGAGACCACATTCCCACAGAGTTTATGTTCCACTATAGTAAATGTTTTTCATTACACACTCATAAGGCCTTTAAAGGCTATATAAACCCAACAATAATTTCTCAGACAGCCACCCTCTCCTCTCGTCACCTGCCTACAAAATCTGCCTCCCCCAATATCAACCCTACTCTCAGCCACCTCCGCCATTTTCCTTCAGTTATCCCCCTCAGTCTTCTCCTTCATTTCCCGTCACTGCCACTCTCCTTTCTCCCCGTCTTCTTTGCTGTGGCCAGCCTCACTCACTCACCTGCGACCATCACCACCAGCCTGCTCCTCTCTTCTTCACTTCCACTCACTTGTGACCATCATGACCAACCGCTCCCTCTCTCTGCAACATGCTGCCGCCCCCTCTCTTTGCAATCTGCTGCCCCAATTTCCGCCACCTGTTGCCAGGACACTCCCCTCTTCTTCTCCGCTGCTCGCATCCAACCTTTGCTCTCTCCTTGTTGCTCCACTCTCTGTCACTATCGCCTCCATTACTGACCAGCAACCAGTCACCCTCTTGTCACGCGTTTTCTCTCTCCGCCAAGTGGTGGCTAGCAGTTTCCCACTTCTCCATGCCTCTATTGCTCTTCACTCCCTCCTCTTGTTCATCTCCCCATCTCGCCACGGCCTTCTCGCTGCGACCTTCCACCTTTTCTCACATATACTTTTCGTTTCCTTAAGTTTCATCTTACCTTTTTTTCTTCGTTCCGTTTTTTCATTCTTCGTAGAACTGAGCAACCCCCTTTAACAAACGCCCAAAAACCTCAACCCTTTCTGTCCTAACCAACTCTATCTCACTCAAACAACCCAATAGCCTGTAATAAGTCCCTCCCCTCTCTTTAGCATAGGTCAAACTCCCTCTTTTTAAAACTTAAAAGAATCCAATAAACTCAACAACTCACTGCTACCCTTAACCAAAACATCTCTTCTTTTATTACTATTTTACTCAATCCTCTCCCACATGTCAAACTCTCCCTCTTTTAATTCATTTTGTTTTTATTTATTTTAAAACTATCACATTTTAATTCTTCTACCCCTTCCCTTTATATTATTCCATCTTACTCCTTCTTTTTGTTTCATTCCATTTACTTCACTTTATTTCATCACATTTTATTCCATTCATTTTGCCTCACTCATTTTATCCTACCACACCTTACTCTTACTCCATTCGTTTATTTTATTTTAATCATCTCATCTTATTTTATTTTCTTCCATCCCTTATATGTTATCTTTATTTATTCACTTTATTTTACTTTATTTCATTTTATTTTAGTTTTCTCCCTTTTCCATTTTCTAATTCTATTTTATTTTAATTTTAATTCATCTCTCTCATTTTATTTTATTTTCTATCACTCTCATTCGACCATTACTTTTATTTTCACTTTCGTCTCTTTTTTTTTGAAGACCTAGCGAGAGTCGAACAAGTCTTCATCTCTTCTCTTTCTCTTCATTGCATGTTTGACTAGAGGGCAGACTGAGGCTCGTGTTGTCCGGCCAGTCTTGTCGTCTAGTAGTAATGTCATTGTGCCATTCTGAGTTACCGTGCATGTCTTACTGCCACGACAAGCTAGCCATCATGCAAGGCTGCTCGGTGTTGGTTTTGTCGTCTAGTGGTATTGCCACCATGCCGGTTTGAGTTATCGTGCCCATCTTGCTACAAAGTCAAATCAATCACCGTACTAGTCTACCCATTATGTTAGACTAGCCGCCTGGTCGAATTTCTTCTCTCACTTTCACTTATTTTACCTCTTTATAGCAAGGCGGGGTCTTATGACCCACACCTCTGTATTTTTTATGTGTGTGTGTGTTTGTAGAAAAGGAGAAACAGGTCAAGGAAACCGATTCCAAACCAGCCATAGGCTAGGGGTGTTCCAACGTGATCTAAGAGGGTACCCACGCGAGCTAGTCCGAGTGTGTCACGGACCCACATAAGGTAAATCCCACCTCATGACCTTAATTCCTCTCTCACCGGTTGGTACTCTTGTGTTGTCCTACCAGTCTTGTCGTCTAACAGTAATGCCGTTGTTCCGGTTTGAGTTACCGTGCACATCTTATTGCCATGACAACCTAGCCATTGTGCAAGGCTGGTCAGTGTTGCTTTTGTCGTCTAGTAGTATTGCCGCCATGCCGGTCTGAGTTACCGTGCCCATCTTTCTACCACGTCAAATCAATCATCGTACTAGTCTACCCACTGTGTTAGACTAGCCGCCTGGTCGAACTTCTTCTCTCACTTTCACTTATTTTACCTCTTTATAGCAAGGCGGGTCCTATGACCCACACCTCTATATTTTTTATGTGTGTGTGTGTTTGCAAAAATTGAGAAACAGATCAAGGGAGCCGATTCCAAACCAGCCATAGGCTAGGGGTGTTCCAACGTGATCTAATAGGGCACCCACGTGAACTAGTCTGAGAGTGTCACAGACCCACATGAGGTAAGTCCCACGTCATGACCTTAATTCCTCTCTCACTGGTTGGTACTCTTGTCTGCGTCTTCTTTACATGGTTCCTGAGAGAATGATCTCAGGTCCCTGGTCCATCTCGAACCCGAAACCACGCCACCAGGTCAACCCGACCACGGGGGCGAGATCAAGCACCTAACCAGCTTGGCGACTCCACTGGAGACATGCTACACCATCGTTGAATCATTCTTGTTTGACCTTCCTTTCTTTTTATTCCTTCTTACTATATATACACACCTGTCTTCGGGGTTGCTTAACCCCTTCATCCGAGTCGGGGTTTTCATAATCCCCACACTCGTGAGTCTTCATCGGGAACAGGTTTCACGAACCTTGTTTCTGACCTTTCTCCTGAGCATCGATTCTGTGTCTCGCTCCCTGGTCATTACTTGGAATGAGGTGAGGATGGACCTAGATGTCCCTCGCTCCCTACCTCCTTACCATGGTGGACCCTTTGCCAATGCAACCTGCATTGGTGGCACACATGCCACCACACACAGCATGCACCCTGCTATCAGCAACTCACTTGTCGATCCCACTACTCGGGGCAACCCGGAGGCCGCCCCTCCCTCTCTCGCGACTGACAGTTCATCTGTCATTGCTCCTGTGGGTCACCGCGAGGCTACCCCCCATTCTTTATTACTTCGGCCCCCTCTAACAGGATGCTCAAGACCAAAAGGAGGCGGCTTTGAAGCCACCACCTCACACACACGCACCAAAGCTAATGGACTACCCATTCTGGGTACACCTCGGGGTTCAGGTTACCCCGATACATGGCTAGGGTTTCGATCTTCTTGAACCAAACCCTGCACCTCTTTTGCATGCACATTGCACAGCTTAGGGCAACCCTTAGGTTACCTTGGGACACTTTCAGGGTTCAGGTCTTCTTGGACTTGGCCCTGCACCTCTTTTGCATGCACACTCCACCACTCAGGGCAACCCTCATGCTACCTCGGGAGACAGTTAGGGTTCAAGTCTTCTTGGACTTGGCCCTGCACCTCTTTTGCATGCACACTCCACCACTAGGGGCAACCCTCAAGTTATCTCGGGACACTGTCAGGGTTCAGGTCTTCTTGAACTTGGCCCTGTACATCCTTCACATGAACACTGCACCACTCGAGGCAATCCTCAAGTTACCTTGGGATACTGTCAGGGTTCGGGTCTTCTTGGACTTGGCCCTGCATATCCTCGGGGCAATCTTCAGGTTACCTCGGAACACTGTCAGGGTCCGGCTCTTCTTGGACCCGGCCCTGTACACCCCTTGCATATGCACTGCACTGTTCGGGGCAGCATTGCTACTGCATCTACCTGAGCACACGAGAGGGAACCTTCTAGTCCCCCCACGCAACACATGTCTGCTCACTCTATGAGGGATGGTCGCACGGCCATTCTGTCACACACACATGCTCACGGCATCGAGCCTCTTAAGGTCGGACATGCTGCTCGAGCCCAGGTTGACCACCAGGTCACCCGAATTCCTTCTACAGATGGTCCACACGCGCCAATCCCCCCTCTCGCCCGGAGCACACCTGTGCAACGTGCACACAAGCACAGATTCAAAACTTCTCTAGTTCTGAGAGCGAAGAGGAGGACACCATGGAAGACTTCTCTACCGAAGATGAGAGCCCTTTCTTTCCCTTAACTCTCCTCGGTGCGGATGATGCTAGAAAAGCGTCGAATGAGGAGAACACCAAAATGGTTACTCAGGGCATGATGAAGTCTATTATCTATGAAGATCCAAGTCCCACTCTTGGTAAAGACGAATCTATGGATGAGGGCAATCCAGTCTGACCCTAGTGACCCCATCAATCCTAAGCCAATGACACCATCACCCGATCAGACACCCGAACCCATTTCAGGTCAGGGCACCGAGAGCAATGGCTTCTTTGAGCATACTAAGCCCGGGCTAGCTCATAGACCGGAATCAGTTTCCCCTAGACTCCTGTTAAGCCGAAGGCATCGCTCCGAGGTAGCCCCGGTTCCTCAAGTGGAATGGAAGCTGAACCCACGAAGGGCACTGGCCATGACCCCTTTGTGGTAGAGAGTTTCATCCATGAAGAGACTGATTCCCTTCCCATAATGCAAGAGAATGATCCATCATCTTCCCTCAAAGTTTGCCGTGACATTCCGGCTCCCCAAGATGAAATTGAAGAGAAAGCTGATATTGTTGAGCTGCTGCAAGAGCTTGAGAAACCCATTGTCAAAATCAATATTCGGAATAAGGAGGGGGCCTGCCACTTGCCACTTTCATTCTTTCTTTCCAAGGATTCATCACTGAATCTTGGACACGTGATGAACAATCGACTACTCTTGTTGGTCCTAATGATGCTACTTCCCTTGCTTGCTTTCCCATAGACATTCTTACCTCTGATGAGAACTCGCCACTCTCATTCAAAGAAAGCTGCTCCCTAGTACAAGATGAAACGAGCTCCCATTCCCCTAATGCTAGCTCCAGTCAAGTGGATCTTCCATGCTCTGAGAATGCCATGACTCCCTATAAAGCCAATTGTCTGCCCTCCTTATGCCATGAATCCCTCATGTGTCCACTTGAGGATGATGATGGAGACTGGCCATCCTATGAGAGGTTCAAGTTCTCTCTTAATTGTAAGGAGCCCTCAAGTACAGCTAGATTCGAAACAATCGTGATCAGTGAAGTACAAGAAGCTTATGAAGATGAAATTGAACAGCTTAAGGCCACATTAAGGTAATTACAGGCCGAGATGAGGCAGAAAGATGAAATGATAGAAACCTTGTGTCAAGTGGCACCAAGCCCTATTTACCGTCTCTCAAGCACCGCTCCTGAACATCAAAACATGGCCAATAGATGATGAACTACTCCCACCCTCACCTCCCTCATTGCTGGTCCTTCACCATCTTTTCTTTGGGTTGGGAACGGAGAACTAAATAAAGGCATGGTCGCTAAAGCATCAAAGATATGTGATGCCTTAATGACAGGAAAGCCGAATCGCTACCAGAAACCTCCCCCAACTTATGTTGATTAGACTCTATCGCCACAAGGAGATAAAAAATCGATGTCCCCAAGAAAAAAATGAAGCATTTCCCAGTAAAAAGCCGACACAAGAGTTATTCCTTTGGAAAGTCCATGATCCCCAAGTTGCTTGAAATTCTCTTATTAAAGGGGGTGATCGAACTACCTACGCCGAAGAGGCCGAAGGAAGTTCGAAAAGATAACGAGCCCAATTATTGCCAATATCATAGGTTACTCGGTCACAAGACTGAGTAGTGTATTGCCATTGGAGACATCATCCAGGATCACATAGACAATGGGAAAATTGAACTAGCGGTTTAATTCCACATGAGAGCCAGTGCCTCTCGGACCATAAGACCCTAAACTGCATAGCCACGGTCCAAGCTATACCACCTTAAAACTATAGCACACGTCTTAGTGGCACGACGTTAAACTGCACAACATACGGCCTCAGAGGCAAGACCTTAAACATGCCCTCAGGTCTCTATGGATAACCCTAAAAACACGCCAAATCGACGGTCACAATGGCAAGACCTTAAACACCCTTCTGCTAAAAAAAAAAAAGAAATAAGAAGAAGACGGACATGACGAAAACCCGCAAGGGTGTCATGGGTAAAAATGTCAAAAAAAATGATGATGGACATGGTGTGTACCCCAACGGCCACCATGGTTAAAATATATCAGAAAAAAAAAAAGAAAAAGAAAAAGACAGGCATAGTGAAAACCTGCTAGGGCGCTATGGCCAAAAGTGTCGAAAGAAAAGGGAAGTGGTGAAAACCCTTCGGGCTCTCAAATGATGGGAGTGATAACCTTGCCTTAGGGGATAGTACGATTAAAATGTCTCACGTCCCTGTAGCAAGAAGTTAAATTGCATGACAAACAGTTCATTTGCACAACTATAAACTGCTTCCTGTTCCTACATGTCTCCATGGGGTTACCACATGACACCCTCCTACACATCCCCTACTACATCCTTCTTCACAAGCCCCCGATGAAAGGACACCACCCCTTCGAGGTGTCCTCTCTAATCAAGATGTCCTCCCTAATAAAGGTGTACCTCAGTTTTGACTGTGAGGCTTCAAAGCAAAGCATTCAAGTCATGCCCCCTCCTATCCAAAGCTAATATCCCAAAGAGGCGTATTACAGTCTCCACCATGTACCCCCACACTTGATAGGGTGCTTCAGCACAACACCATTACCTCATGACACTCCTGGCCTCTATTTTCCCAGTTGAGTCACACCGCTCATAGCCCCTTTAAGCCTCCATCATACACCTTAATTGCCCATGATCCCACTCCTTGTCATGTGTGCCCCTACCTCTACAACGGCCTAAAGTGGGTGAAGACCTTGAACTTTCCCTCAACACGTCCAATAAGGGTGAGGACTTTTAAAAGCACCCCTCAGGGAAAGATATCTATCCCCATGAGGCCGGGTTGATTGGGACAGTAGCTCCTAAGATGGAGCCCAACATCCATCGCAAGACACCACTTGCACGCATCTCTCTCATGCACGTCTCCTCAACCGCTGCTTGTGTTCCTTCTTCACCTCCACATGTGTTCCTTCATCACTATCACATGCGTTCCTTATTGCCACGCGTGCTCCTTCTTCACCGCCGCGCATGCTCCACCGTCGCGCATGCTTCACCGCCGTGCATGCTCCCACCGAGCATGTCGCTGCCAAGCATGTCATCATCGAGCATGCTACCATCATGCGTGCTTCATCGTCGAGCATGCTACTGTCGTTCGTGCTTCATCACCGAGCATGCTATTGCCGTGCGTGTTCTCAAGACGTGCTCTCCTACTGTCAAGCATGTCATTGTCGTGCACGTCCCACCATTATTCCCAGTGGAGCTACATGCATGTCACTACCTTTCATCCCCAGGAAGTCCTACTTCCCCCTAATCCCCAGTGAAGTTACACTCATGCCATTGCCTTCAGCCCCAAGAAGTCCTACTCACCCCCTAATCCCCAATGAAATCCGCTTCCCTTTGTCATCCCTCATTGGGCCACCATCTCCATCTGAACCCTCTGCTTGTGTATGGCCTTAACCATTATATCCCCAGGGAGTTGGATTACCATCCACAAACCTATTCCCCATGGAGCTTCACCTACATGGGGACCAACACAATGGTTTAGGTGTACGACCCTAAATTGCATGGTCCAAAGCATATGACCTTACACTGTAGTGGAGGTCTAGTTGCATGACCTTAAACTTCATGGTCCTTGCTGCATGACTCTAAACTACACAACCATGGTCCAGCTGTATGACTCTAAACTATAATGCATGTCCTGACTGCATGATGTTAAAAGCCTATGGTCCAAACTATACGACCTTAAATGGTAGCGTAGGTCTAGTTGCATGACCTTAAACCGCATGGTTCAAGCTGCATAATTCTAAACTGCCTAGCCACGGTCCAAGTTGTATGACCTTAAAACAGTAGTGCACATCCTGACCACATGACGTTGAAAGGCTTCGCACAGGTCCCAAAGGCATGACCCTAAACACACCCTCATCAAAAAAAAAAAAAAAATAGGATAACGGGCATGGTGTATACCTGAACAAGGGAACGCCATGAGTAAAAATGACGGACATGCATGGTCACGAAACCATGAGTAAGAGAGTTCCGTAAAAATGAAAACCCGGGCACGGTGAAAACCCGAAAGGACACTGTGAGTAACAATGGAAAATTAAGGGTGGACATGGGTATAAGGTCGAGCCCCGAATAAAATGAGGTTGGTGAAAACCGTCTCTACGACACCACTTCTCAAGTCCAAGTGAAAACCTGCAAATGGCGCTTGGACCAAGAAAGCAGGTTGATGCAGTGCCCGCTTCCACAGGTAGCTTCAGCCAGCACTCCCTTCACCATCACAAACATCGTCCAACAGAATGTAGACCTTAAAATCATCCCTCAATATCCACAACACGCAAGAAATTGTCATACCAGGTACCCTAAAAAC
This sequence comes from Amborella trichopoda, assembly GCF_000471905.2. The sequence continues at coordinate 1,791,070 of NW_006497672.1, forward strand.
CTGGTTTGGCTGCTAACAATGCCGCCAAGACGTCCAACAGGGTGTCGACGTTAAAATCATCCTCAACATCTTTCTTTCTATCTTCTCTTCTCTCTCTTGACATGCGTGACATTGGCAGTATCGTACAATCCCTTCTCTCTCTCTTTCCTTTCTTCCTCTCACATGCACAACATCGGTAGTACTGTGCATGCTTCTCTTTCTCTCTTCTTCTCTTCTTCTCTCTCTTGGCATGTGCAGCGGTGACAACACTGTACGTGTCCCTCCCTCTCTCTTGCCTTTCTTTTCTTCATCTCTTTCTCTCTTTTCTTCTCCTTCATCTCTTTCTCCCTTCTTCAAGGCTGGGTGACAACGTAGCCCAGTCATCTTCCCTTCTTCAAGGTTGGGTGACAACGTAGCCCAGTCATCATCCCTTCTTCAAGGCTGGGTGACAATGTAGCCCAGTCATCATTCTTTCGTCAAGGCTAGGTGACAACGTAGCCTAGTCATTATCCCTTCTTCAAGGCAGGGTGGTAACCTAGCCCGGTCATCATCCCTTCTTCGATGCTGGGTGACAAGTAGCTCAGTCATTATCATAAGGCTGTCAAGTACCGTCCGATAGGGTGAGGACTTAAAATACTAATCCCTCCGAAATAGTCCACGCGAGGGTGAGGACTTTGATAGGATCCCTCAAAAGTATCCATGGATGGACCTACACACTGCATCCAAATGTCTGAGCATCCTAGTTAGAGCATTGCGTGGATATCTCCTCGGCGTTCACGTGGTCTTGTGGCTAGGAAGAAAAAATTAATAAAGCTGAGGAAATTTTTCGAATGTTGTCCTTCTCGCTTCTCTCGAAGTACAACATTCATTGGGGCAAGCTGTTTGAACACATTTTTTAGCACCTTGGGTCCTCGATACGGAATAAAGAGGAAGCCGGTCAATAAAGCCCTGATTTACAATGGAATTTTTACAGTCTTAAAATTGCCCCATAATGGGTTAGAATCATTTTAAGGACTCCAAAAGGCTACCTACCAATTTTCATTGCATTCCGACATGTCTAAGGTAGTGCAGACAAAGAAACAATTTCAAAAAAATTAGCCTCTAGTACTCTGAAACGGACCCCATAACTAGAGCTTATTTTTGGTATGTCAAATAGCTATGGGACCATTTTCATTGGATCTGGTACGGTCAAAAACCCCTGTGGGTCAAGTTTCAGCTCAAACAGGTGCTCCAGGATAAATTTATGGATAAAATACTAAAAAGCGGTAGGCCGCACACTATTCCCAAGTGCCCTCCCTACACCAAATCACCATTAATGGTGACTGTTTTCAAAGTTTCGGGTAGTGACTTCTGGGGTCATTCTCCTTCATTCCGAGTCAGATTGCGCTCAAATTTTGTGAGTGTGTTCATCTCGCCAAGACGAGCATTTCGATATATGACACGCCCCATGACGACGCTCGAGCAGGGGGAAACACTAGAGAGAAGTTGGCAGTTCATGGCAAGATTGCAAGAAATTCAGCAGCGATGCGTCTTGATCGAGCGACCATATCGTGTTGCTTGCATATCAGATTGACGCGAGACCAGTCCCATCGCGTATGTAAGGTATGAGGCTACACCTGGGCCGAACCTCACGAGTGATGAACAATCGGATTTCACGTGCGAAGCCAATAACGTTGTTGTAATTTCTGACCACCGGATTCCAGATTCCAGTCGAAAACCCAAAAGTGCAAAATCTTTGTTCGAGTGCGAAATCGAGCTACGTTTGTTGCAACACAATCGTGACGGCACGCTCAGTGCGATTCAGTGAAGAAACCAAAGAAAAACATCAAGAAACGAGCACATTATCGATTAAAAGTTTCCAAGATTCATGCAAATTTCGAGTCGCATAATCGTGGCCTAAAAATGCGATCCGTGATTCGAAGTTGGTACCAAATCGATCGTTATTGCGAGCCCAACGAGAATGTAATCATTTTTTAGTGAAACGGGCGTCGGAGCAACCCCGAATCGGCCTAGGAAAATCGTACACGTTCCATAAGTGCAGCAGAGACTGAAGTGGAATTTCATGAATTGTTGGGCAAGAGCAAAACCATCATTTTACCCCCATTTTTAGAATATCTTTTAATTCAATTAAATTTTAATTTTCAACAATTAGGATTAATTTTGATTAATCCACCCATGTTTGGCCAAAAATCTATATATATCACGTTATATCATTGTACAAGGGATCCCAATTAGCTTAATAAAATTTTGATCTTTCTTGTTGGATCACATTTTGGGAAAAAGAGGAAGGAGAGAAATTTTTGAGTCAATACCCTTGAGCTTAAATGTAGGTCTCTTTCTCTGTCTTCTCTTTCTCTCTCTTCTCTCTCTTCTATTTCTCTCTTTTTTTCTTTTTCTCTTCTCTCTTTCTCTCTCCTTTTTTACTGACAGCCTCATAGCCATCTCTATTTCACTCTTTTTCTCTCTTCTTCCTTCTTTCCTTTCATGTGGTCTCGCATGACCACGACCATCTTCTTCTCCCTTTTCTGTGGACCCTCACGACCACAACTTTATTCTCTCCTTCCTTGTGGTCCAGCTGACCATAATTTATTTCTTTCCTTATTTTTTTTATACTCTACCTGTCCATGAAAACTCATCACCGTGTTTGAACCAACTCCTAACGCCGGACGTGAACTCCGAACTTCACCCGTACTGCCGCGAGTGAACTAACCCCCCATTGCCGCTAGCGACAGCTCCCATCACCCTTGCTCCACCAATTCTCCAACTGATTCACTCTTTACCCGTTCATTCACGGCCTTCTCCCTCTAAAAAAACAAACCCAACGTACCTGCTTCATCTCTCACCCAGTAGCCACCACCTTCAACCAAGCCTTCCTTCTTCCCTATCCTTCTCACCCTCTGTCCCCACTCAACAAACCCAACGTACCTGCTTCATCTCTCACCCAGTAGCCACCACCTTCAACCAAGCCTTCCTTCTTCCCTATCCCTCTCACCCTCTGTCCCCACTCACCAGGTGGCAGTTGCCTGCTACATCCTTCCTCCCATTCTTGCCTACCCTTCTCCACTCTAACCACCACCGCTCGCCAACAACCAGCAGTCATAGCCACTATCTCTACCATCTGCTACTGCTGCCCCTCTCAGTCGCAGCCACCTTGCTGCTGCAACTCCTTCCCCATCTCGCCACCATCCTTCACTGCCTTCACCGCCACCTTGCTGCTCCACCTATTCTTGCAGCTCTCTCTCTCTCTGCCACTTCCTATTGCAGCCACCTCCTCTGCCCATTCCACTGCCTCCTCTCTCTCTCTTTGCCTCTGACCTGCAACCAGCCGCGTTCTCTCTCTGCCGCACCTCTCAATATCCACACCTCCTGCCATCCACACTCTTCTCTCTTCTCTCATCCACTATCTCTAGTCAGCAACCACCACCAGCACCTCTCAATTTTGCTCCCTCAACCACTCTGCTGTCCACTTTTTTGTCCGGGTCCTCATAGTTTCTTATGCTCTGCTGCCTGCAACCCTGCCTCTCCTGTCCCTCTCTTCACCCACTTGAACCAGGCGGCAACACGGCTTCCATCTCCACCTCCTCCTCCTCCTCACCCTCTCCTCTCATCACCTGCCTACAACATCCGCCTCCCCCGATATCAGCCCTGCTCTCAGCCACCTCCACCACTTTCCTTCAGCTGCCCCCCTCAGTCTTCTAATCCACTTCCTGTCACTGCCACTCTCCTTTCTTCCCGTCTTCTTTGCTGTGGCCAGCCTCACTCGCTCACCTGCCACCATCACCACCAGCCTGCTCCTCTCTTCTTCACTTCCACTCACCCGGGACCATCATCACCAACTGCTCCCTCTCTTTGCAACCTGCTGCCGCCCCCTCTCTCTGCAATCTGCTGCCCTATTTCCGCCACCTTCTGCCAGGACACTCCCCTCTTCTTCTCCGCCGCTTGCATCCAACCTTGCTCTCTCCTTGTTGCTCCACCCTCTGTCACATTGCCTCCATTTCCGACCAGCAACCAGTCACCCTCTTCTCATGCCTTTTCTCTCTCCGCCAAGGGGTGGCTCGCAGTTTCCCACTTCTCCCTGCCTCTATTGCTCTTCACCCCCTCCTCTTGTTCATCTCTCCTTCTCGCCATGGCCTTCTCGCTACGACCTTCCACTTTCTCTCTCTAAAAACCCACAAACGAAATCTCCACCTTTTTTCACATATACTTTTCGTTTCGTTAAGTTTCGTCTCGCCTTTTTTTTACTTGGTTCCGTTTTTTCATTCTTCGTACAACTGACCAACCCCCTTTAACAAAAACCCAAAAACCTCAACGTCAAACCGTCTCTCTCTCTCCTAACGAACTCTCCCTCACTCGACCCAATAGCCTATATATAATAAGTCCTTCGCCTCTCTTGACCAAACCACTCTCTTGTTTTTTTATACTATTTTATTTTAGCTCTTTCCATGTGTCCAACTCCCTCTCTTTAAAACTTAAAAGAATCCAATAAACTCAACAACTTCGCTTAGCCAAAACGTCTCTTCTTTTATTACTATTTTACTCAATCGTCTCCCACATGTCAAACTCTCCTTTTTTTAAATTTATTTTATTTTTATTTATTTTAAAACTATCACGTTTTACTTATTCTACCCCTTCCTTTTGTATTATTCCATCTTACTCCTTCCTTTTTGTTTCATTCCATTTACGTCACTTTATTTTATTCCATATTCATTTTGTTTCACTCGCTTTATCCTACCAAACCTTACTCTTACTCAATTCATTTATTTTATTTTAATCATCTCATCTTATTTTATTTTCTTCCATCCTCTATATGTTAGTTTTATTTCTTCACATTTTACTTTATTTTACTTTATTTTATTTTATTTTTATTTACTCTCCATTTTCTAATTCTATTTTATTTTAAGTTTAATTCATCTCTTTCATTTTATTTTATTTTCTATCACTCTCGTTCCACCATCACTTTTATTTTCACTTCGTCTCTTTTTTTTTTTAAGACCTAGCGAGAGTCGAGCTAGTCTTCATCTTTTCACTTTCTTTTCATCGCATGTTTGACCAGAGGGTAGACTGAGCCTCGTGCTGTCCTGCCAGGCTTGTCGTTTAGCAGTAATGCCATTGTATCGGTCTGCGTTACGATACCCGTCTTACTGCCACTACATGCAAGCCATCGTACAAGGCTGATCGGTGTTGGTTTTGTCATCTAGTAGTATTGTCGTCGTGCCGGTCTGAGTTACCGTACCCGTCTTGCTATCACGTCAAATCAATCACCGTACTAGTCTACCCAATGTGTTAGCCTAACCGCCTAGTCGAACTTCTTCTCTCACTTTCAATTCTTTTACCGCTTTATAGCAAGGCGGGGTCCTATGACCCACATCTCTATATTTTTTATGTGTATGTGTGTTTGTAAGAAAGGAGAAAAGGGTCAAGGGAGGCGATTCCAAACTAGCCATAGGCCAGGGAGCGTTCCACCGTGATCTAAGAGGGTGCCCACGTGAGCTTGCCTGAGTGTGTCACACATGCATTTTGCTTAAGAAAAAATGCTTAAGAAAATTTGCATTTTGCACTCAATTTCTAACTACCTAAATATTTAGTATCATTGAATCTTTATTTCTCTTTATGAGGATATTATGGGTTTAAAGAAAAAAGTAGATTTTTTATTAATATACTCTTCTTCTAATTCTACCTATTATTTTAAGATATATGATTGTTTTAATTACATTTTTTTTAGGAATATATTTCTTGTATTTTTTCATGCACTTTATTTAAGAGAACTCAATGGTGAAATTTTTGATGGAATTGTTTGTTAAATCAAGATTCTTAATTTACTCCCACTGTTAATGTACTTATATTTAAACCAAAATTTAATAATATTAAGTTAATACAGAATAAATCTATAGGGAAGAAGTTTTTTGAAATTTCTTTTTGAAGAAGGATAAAATATATATCTAAATTGGTTCCATTAAAAAAACACAATTTTTTGAAGAGCTTTTGAAAAACTCAGAGTTCTAAATGTATTTAAAACAATCGGAAATTTTTTGAAAAAATCATGTTTTAAACGGAGACTTGCTAACTATGGTCCCCCCTTTGAAAGTGACATTTCATAAGGGTTAGTGAAGAGAAAGCTTCACATTTAATAACTCCACCTTGAGCTTGAGTAAACGACTCCAACCCATAAGCAATGGGTGGCTTGCCACTCTCATTTGAAATTTGAAAGTGTGATATTTTATCAATGGTGGAGATATGTTGGTTGAATGATTCATTGATTTTGAAAAATTAGGGCTAAGGGGCAAATGTGATGTTGTTGAATATGTATGGAGGTGTTATGTGAGAATGGTGATAAGGGTGTGATCATTAATTACTATCCATATGATAGCCATCAATGGTGATTAGCTAGACTAGGACTTTAGTATCTCTCAACCCTTGGATCACTCTATAGGTTGTTGAGATCAAATAAAAGATGTAAAACCCACATGAAAAGTCTATAAATAGGTCCTTTGCCCACTTGAGTTTATGTTGGTTAGTTCTTCATTTTTAAAGTCTCATCTCTATTCCAAATGGGCCTCACGCCCCACTCCTTCAGTTTTGTTCTTCCTACTTCAAAGGACTTCTTGTGTTGCCCACCCCTTGATAGGTGATAAGCCCAGGACACATGATGAAGCCCTTGTATTCTTAGCTTCATCACCTACCATCCTTTGTGTGATTGCTGCTGTTATGTCTACGATATGTTGCTGAAATTCTCTTGAGCCCTTTTGCAATACAATTTCTAAGATCCTAAATAGACTCCCCTTTCATGCTCTTCACTCATGGTGAAGTACATTATCTATGATATCAACGCATCTCTCAATCAATGTTTGGCTGTTGTTATGCCGATCAAATGCTGCCGCATTTTCATCACAACAGTAAGCAATTCTCTTTACGAGTTTTATTTTGAAGTGGTTAAGTATTAGAGATGTAAGGGCCTTTAACTCTTTGTGTTCTGTTAGCATAGTTCTCATACTATCTTTTGCAAACTGTTGCTACTTCTATGTTGCTAGAAATGCTAACATCGATGCATAATAGTGAGCTTTCCCTTAGCTACATGCACCGGATTGGTCCCTTTTGGTCCCATAATTTGGACCTTTGAACAAAACATTAGGGCCAAAACTAGTGTGTTTCGAGCCTGTTTGAGCCCCAAATTCTCCCCATTTGTTTCATTTAGCCCTATGCCCAATCCTAAGTTACTTTTGGGATATATATGAGGATGAGTACTAAGTCATATGGTGGTAAGATTAATTTACTTCTTGAGATTAGATCAAAACCAAACTCTTCTTCCGCTACTGAGAGTGTGCCATAGTCAGGGGTTATATTTATACTGTTGCGGTCTTCGCATGATGGTTATTGTGAAATCGGTTTCCCACATGCACATTATTTATTTAGTCTTTACTTTGTTTTATTTTGTTTCATTTGAATTGTAAGAAACTATGCTCGATTTATTAGGGCATAGTTGTTGTTGAAGACTATTGTATTTTTGTTATAATTTGTAGTAAGTGTCGTTTTCCCAAGGTTAAATGAAATATTGTGCAAGTCTTTTGTAAAATTTTCTACTTTACATACCTTATATAATTTCCTCGATACTACTTCACCAACTGTCACGACCTCGCTCCTATTGTCCTATCGTACTTGCCAGAGGGCAACAAGGTGCGGGACCACGACTAAAGGTAGTGAATTCCACTCAAGTGGGAGTGCGCTCAATGCTTTAAGAAAAATGAATCAAAGCAAACCACGAAAGGAAAACAAAATTCCAAACACAAGTTCATAAACTAAAACTAGACAACCAAGTTCCAGACTGCATATATATAGAAAAGAAGATCCAATAGTATTACAAATATGTCCAAGACTCCAAAGGCTTAATAACATTTACATGATTTCAAAAATAGACAAGTACTATATGGCTACTGCCATCCAAAACATACAATTGAAAATAAAAACTTCCACAAAAGCGTGGAGCTCCAACCGCCAGCCGCAATTGCCAAACTGCTCGTCCTCCACCCGTGGCTATCACTCTACATAGATGAAAGATGAAAGAATGAGCTGCAAAGCCAAGTAAATAGATCAAGTTGCCATGCCATCCTGCCTATTAACATTCTTTTATAACACTACTCAGGGTGTTATGCAATCCTTATAAAACATGTGCCATGTCATCCTGCCTATTAACATTCTTTTATAACACTACTCAGGGTGTTATGCAATCCTTATAAAACATGTGCCATGTCTCAAAATCGTCTCTACCAGTGTGTAGTGCATAAATCATAGTAAAGCAATGACAATTCAGATCAATCACATATGATACAGAGCAGAGGTCAATTTAGTCATTCAACCGTACAAGTCTTAATAGAATCGACATATTTAGGCAAGTAACAACAATTTACAACTAACTCACTCCCTAGTTTTTTCCACTACTCCCGAAGTAGAAGCCGTAACCACAAAGCTAAGCCAACTCCACTGCTTAGGACTTCTACTATCACTCAGGAGGGAAAACAATGACAAATGGGTGCCCATTTCATAATGTATTCACACACACAGTCCCCAAAGCACATTTAGGGCTTTTGATAGGAGGTGGCCTTATATGACACGACTCTCTCGTTACACCCTTTTGGCGAGAGAGCATTACAATACCAAAGGATGACCCAATGCATAGTGCCCACAGAGATTTTGGGGGGCGCAACCCTCCCAACACACATTCATCCTAACTTCCGTCCTATCATAGGAAGTCAGGGGAAATATCTCGACTGCTGACACAATGTCTGACCACTCAAGTCTTATCACAAAGTACTTTTTACATAGCTGACCGCACAGGTCTTATCACATGGCACTTATCACATAGTGCTTAGCTGGTCTCAAAATCATGCATACATATCACTATAGAACATGTATTATAATAATTTACACGTATCATAATAGAGCATGTCTTACTACTTGATCCCATATCATCACAGATCTTATCTCATTATCATGCATTCATAACACAACAGAGCATGTCATACTATCATGCGCATAGTTCTCATTAGCAACACATTTCCATGATCACATAAAACATCGGTGTGCCATGCATATAATCATATTATCATGCTTATTAGTTTGAGAGACATGATCATGTTGTGTCATGCATATAAATTGACCAACAGGCTCATTAGCTCAAAAGATATCTTTAGATTATTTTTCTAGTTTTTTACAGTGAACTCAGTCCACCGTTAAGGGAATATCATGAAATTTAGAAATCATTTGGATATGAGGCCAATTTAATAACAATTTAAGCCTATAAAAACACAACTTTCAAAAAGGCGATGACCCCAATTTTTGCTTAAAGCTAATCAAACTGCTTGATACTCTTTGAGTATATTCACAACAGAAATTCCAGTATGACATCCCCATAAATAAGTGAGCATAACTTCCATTCCATATGAAATTTTATCATGGTTCCAAAACAATATTTATAATATACTCATTTATATTTCATTTAGAAGTAGTTTTACCTCATTATGATACATTTTGGTTAGTGAATAGTTACACACAAAAACACACAGAGTTCCTGGAAAATCATTTCACAGTTCTGGAGTACTTTCGAAAATAGCTCGTAACATTCAAACCAAATGAGATATTGAGAAGAGGTCTTTTCTATTTTAAATTAGACTCAAAGAGATATGTTTTTCACAAAATTTAGTGATCAACAAAGGTGTTTTCGATACTCAATTGATCACACAAATGGGAGTCACAGTTCTGGAAAATTTTGCTCTTCACAACAGAATTTTTCAGTATGATATCCCCATAGAAAAATTGGTATAACATCCAATTCACACGAAATTTTGTCATACTTCTAAAGTTATTTTTATAATAAACTCATTTATCTTTTATTTAGAAGTGGTTTGACCTCATTCTGATACATTTTGGTCAATAAATATTTCCACACAAAAACACACAGAGTTATTGGAAAATCATTTCACAGTTATGATATACTTAAGAAAATGTTAAATAATTTTCAAACCAAAACATGTATTGGCAAGAGGTATTTTCCATCTTAAAATAGACTCAAAGGGGTACCGTCCCAAAAACTTTCGTGATCAACAAAGACATTTTTTACGCTCAAACAATTACACAAATGAGAGTCATAGTTTTGGAAAAATAGAGCACATAGTAACAAGATTTCATATTTTCAATCACATCCATTTTCAAAATTTCATCGGTATTCATGCTTGGAATTCCATACTTTGATAAGCTAAATAAACAAAACATAGAACATGGGAACTAGATCCACTTATAGCACTAAGTGAATCTCCCAAGTGCTCCACACATGCTTCTCTTCAAAGGCCAAGCTTCAATGGGTTCAAGCTCAAAGGTCTAAGTTAGAGAGAGGGAGGACGTGGGTGAGACAAAAAAAAAATTCATGGAGGGGTGAGAAGGTGGGTTTAAATAAGAAAAAGAAGGGGTGCAACAACATGCAGCTGACATTTGGTTCACATGGGACATGCAAGTGCCACAAAGTACAGTGGGACATGCAAGTGCCTCATAATACCGAAGAAACATGCAAGTAACCATGAGAGGGAAAAAGTTCCACTGGACTGTCGCAAGCTCGGCAGCGTCGTGCATGGAGGCAACACACATGGCGGCATCGTACACGGTGGCAATGCACATAGTAGCATCGCACATGGCAGCAATGCACATGACGGCGTCGTGCACGGTGGCAGTACACATGGCGGCAATATACATGGCGGCGTCGTGCATGATGAAAACACACATGGTGGCATCTCGCACGGCGGCAACGCACACAGCGGCAATGCAAAGCATAGCGCCGTCGCACATAGCTGCAACACACACGACGACAACGCAACGCACACGGTGGTGTTGTGCACAATGGTAACGTAACGCAATGGCGGCATCGCGCATGGTGGCAACACATATGACGGCAACGCATACAGCAGCGTCGTGCACGACGGCGATGCACACGGCAGCGTTGCGCACCGCGACAACGTATACGACATCGCCACACACGGGGACAATGTCTGCGTGCCAGATCTTCGGTGCTGTTGACTCGCCGGCATACCACCATATGCTAGAAAGGTCTGGGTCCTTACATCACCCCCCTTTTAAAAGGATTTTGTCTTGAAAATCATACATATGCTAATCAAACAAATCGGTGTACTTATCCCGGATCTCATATTCTCGTTCCCAAGTTGACTCTTTCAAAGAATGGTACTACCACAAAACATGGACCAGAGGGATCTCCCTATTACGCAACGCCTGCACCCTTCTATCCAGTATCTTAATTAGCTACTCGAAGAAGGTCAAGTCCTCTTTGATTGGAACCTGTTCATATCTCAGGACATGGGATGGGTTGAGCTGGTACTTCCTTAACAAAGATAAATGAAAGACATCATGGATGTTCTCCTACTCAGGTGGTAGGGCAAGTCGATATGCCACGCCTCTATTTGAAGCCATTTTTTAGCACCATGGGTCCCCGATGCGGAATAAAACGGAGAAGCCGGTCGATAAAGCCTGACAAACAGTGGAAATTTTGACAGTCTCAGAATGACCCCAGAACTGGCCAAGATCTTCAGAAGAATTCCAAAAAGTCTCCTGTCAAGTTTCGTCACATTCTAAGGCAGTGTAGATAGAGAAACAGTTTCGACAGAAGTAGTCTCTAGCATCCTGAAATGGACCTCATAACTAGAACTATATTTTTGGTACATCAAACAGTTATGGAACTACCACCATTGGATCTGGCATGATTGAAAACCCTTAAGGGTCAAATTTCAGCTTAAATGGACACTCCAGAAAAATATTATGGGTAAAAGATCGAAATAAGAGGAGCCGCACACTATTCCCGTGCCGCCACCCTGCAAGTAAACACCATTAAAGGGGCAGTCACGAAAAATGGCTTGTGACTTCTCATATATCACTCGTCCAAAGTCGGACCACGTTCAAATTTTGTGAGTTTGTTCATCTCGTCAAGACGAGCGTTTTAATATGTGGCACGCCCCGTGACGATGTCGAGCGCGGAGAAAAGCTAGAGAGAAGTCGTTGATCCGTGAAGAAAGTTGAAGAAAAATCAGCAGCAACACGCCTCGCTCGAGCTTCCAAATCACGGCGCTTGCAAACCCGATCAATGTAAAACCAGTTGCATCGCGTGCATGAGGCCCATGGCTATCACTTGTCCGAGCTCTGCGCATGATGAATGGTTGGATTTCACCCTCGAAGCCGATGAAGTGACTGCAAATTTTGGCACCAGAATTTTAGATTATAGTTAAAACTCAAAAGTTGCGAAGTCTTCGTCTGGGCACGAAATCGAGCTGCGTTTGTTGCCATGCGACCGTTACGGCATGCTCAGTGTGATCCAACGAAGAAATCATGGAAAAAAAAATCAAGAAATGAGCACACTATAGATCCAAAGTTTGTAAGGTTCATCCAAATTTCAAGTCACATGATCGTGGCTTAAAAACACGATCCATGGCTTGAAGTTGGTATCAAATCGATCACTATGCCGAGCCCTATAAACAAACAGTCATCTTTTGGAAAAACGGGCATCAGAGCAAACCCAGATCATCCATGAAAGATCACGCACGTTCTAGGGCAGCATCATGAACTGTTTTGGAATTTTCCGAATTGTTAGAAAGGGGCAAATCAGTCATTTTTTGCTCTATTTTCTTGTATTATTTAATTCAATTAAATCTTAATTTTCAGCAATTAGGTTTAATTCTGATCAATCCACTCATGTTTGGGCAAAACTATATATATATCACATACTATCATTGTACATGGAGGGAACTTTTACTTAATAAAATTGCCATCTTATTTCATTGTTAGGTCAATTTTTGAGAGGAGAGAAACTTTTAGGTCGATACCCTTGGGCTAAGGTAAATGTCTTTCTCTCTTCTCTTCTTTCCTCTCTTCTTCTTCTCTTTCTTCTTCTTCATCTGAGCTTTTCTCAGAGGCTATGCACCACAGTGGTAGTGCCGTGCATGCCTCATTCTTTCTTTTCCCCTCTTGTGGTTTCACAGGTTGTGCATGGCGTTGGCAGCACCATGCGTGAGCTTCTTTCTCTCTCTCTTCATTCATCTCTATCTCTCAGCGAGGTTCGCAGACGGTGCTGCTCATCGTCATCCGCAGGCATATCCTTGGTGTCATGCGTAAGCACAAGACGGTGATGCCTATTGCCGCCTGTAGGGGTCTCACCATGTTGTGCTCTTATCACAGACGACAATGCCTATCGTTGCCCGCGAAGGGTCGTGGTCATGCCTATCGTCATTTGTAGGCTTTTTCTGTGCGTTTGGCACCTATCGAGGTCCGCATGCTTCTCTTACGTCTCACGACTATCGCCATCTGCTTTAGGAGAAGCTATCCCCGTGCACCTCACCAGAAGCTATCGTCACCCGCAAGGGATGTGCTGTCTACTCATGTTGCTATCGACGATGCCTATCACCATCTATAGGCTTTTCTTGCGTCCCATGCCTATCACCGTGCGCTTCACGAGAAGTTATCACCGTGTGCCTCACCAGAAGTTATCACTACCCGCAAGAGATGTTCTACCTTCTAGTGTTGCCAATGGCTATGCCTATCGCCACCCACAAAGGGATGTGCTGCCTTCTCATGTTACCGACAGTGAGGCCTAACGCCGTTTGAAGTTCGCTGCCTACCCCTTTCGCCTTGAGCAGTAGTGTCCAACACCGTCCAGGGGTCGCGACATTGTTACTCCACGGTTGTGGGTGGTGATGTTTAAACGCTGTCAAGACCCTCCCTCTTTACCATCTCACCCCTTCTCTTCTTCTCTCGTCTCGTCATTCTCGCTTGACTGAAGGGTAGACTTAGTCTAGCAATGTCATAGTGGTCTAGTTGTCGAGAAGTATTGCAGTCTTGCTGATGCTGAGTACCATGCCCGTCTTGTTGCCACACCAGATTAGGACAGTCATGTCGACCTTAGTTTCGAGTTGTATTGCCGTCGTGCCAGTCAGAGTTACCGTGCCCTTCTTGCTACCACTCCGAGTCGGTCATTGTACTGGTCCAGCTATCATGCTAGCCTAATCTCCTTGTCAAGTCCTCTTGTTTTTTCTCTCTTTATTCAAACTCTCTTCTTCATCCTAACTTCTCATGAATGTGCATTGCCCTAAGACAAGGGTGGGTCCTTCGGCCCACTTGTCTTGCAAGTTAACCATGATAGCGTTGTGCAAAAAACAAGGAGATTGCAGGTCAAGAGAGGCGATTCCGAACCAGATGAAGCAGCTGGGGGGCTTTCCGTTGTAATTTAAGAGGGTGCCCACGTGAGTCAGCCCGAGTAAATCACGGACCCAGGTGAGGTTGGTCCCCACCTCACATTAAAAATTCTTCTCTCACTAGTTGGGCATCTGCCCTTGTTATGTGAACAAGGTTCTCGAGAGAGCGATCTCAGGTCCCAGCTCTTTCAAACTTGAGACACATGTCACCCGATCACCTAGATCTGGAGAGGCAAGATCGAGGCACCTAACCAGCTTGGCGACTCCACTGGGGACTTATTACCCCTTCGTCGGTTCTCTCTTTCTTGATTAGCATCACCTTTTACTTTCTACACCATATTTCATGACATCTGAGTTATTCAACCTGTTCATCCGAGTTGGGGATTTTCTCTTCCCTACGGTCATGACCGTCCCAGGGAAGCGAGCTTCTCAAGCCTCGCTCCCTTGCTCCTTTTGAGTCAGGACTCACAGTCTGGCTCCCAGGTTCTCTCCTGGGTTGGCACAAGAGGGGCCTTGAAGGTCCCTAACTCCCCACTTCCTAGCCCTAGTGGATGCTCCACCAAGGCCCTTTTCATTGGTGGCATGCAAGTCACCACACACAGCATACACCCTGCTACTGACAAGTTCCTTTCCAGTCATATTGCTGAGGTACGTCGAAAGGCTACCCGATTCGCTTTTGCAAAAGGCAAGCACGTTGCCATCACTCCCGAGAGTCACCGCAAGGCCACTCCCCATACTCCTTCACCATCGCGAACCTCTATGCCTAGAGGCTCGACACACTGAGGGGGAGATCCTGCGACCTCAACATCTCACACACACCTAAAGGCTCGTGGACAGACCACTCGAGCCACACCTCGGGGCAACTTTCATGCTTCCTTGAGTTCGAGTCCAAGGCTAGGCCTTCTCGGGCCAAACCCTGCATGCGCCATACATATGCATCCCACAGCTCGAGGCAACACCAGTGCTGCGCTAGCTCGAACAAATGAGGGTCGACCACTTCGGCCTCCCTCTCAGCGCATACAGCCCCACCCTGTGAGAGATGAGCTCCCACTCAATTCTTCACAGACCCGAGCTCATAGTTCTCGGCCTCCTAAAGTCGAACCAACAGACCGAGCCCTGGCTGACCCCCAAGTCACCCGGATGGCTAACTACAGAGGTGCACATGCACCAGCTTCACAAGTTACTTCTCGATCCCGACTCAAGCGGAGTTGTGAACCAGTTCCTTCTTCTGTCGCTCTTCCTTCACCAGGCAAGAACCTTGAGACCTGGTACTCAAAGGTTTTCCCTAAGAGTACAATCTTGATCCAGCCACCCCAGGTCAGCCATGCACCTGGACCTCACAAAGGAATTCGGGGCAAAGGCTTGACGACAGATAGAAGTCTTTAGTCTCCAAGGTTGTAACCCAGATTGCACTCTATCTTGGGACCTCATTCTCTGCTCCAGCTGATAAACACAGTCCTCGCATGCTCAAGAAAGACATGACAGTCCAAATCTCAGGCTTGATTCTAAACTGAAATCTATTGCAATCTCAAGATCAAACAGAAGAGAGGCCTGCAGCTCTTGACTAGAGAGGCCCACAATGCAGTTGAGGCTATCACTCTTGATAACCTCCTGCCTCACAATCCCTTCTTCCCTCTTCGGATTTCAGAATCTGAGCAAGAAGTCAAAGATTGCTTGGTGGTCTCCATCACAGCAAAAGACCGAGCTACCAAGAAATCACGATCCCAAGACCATCAAGAACCGGTCCTCACACGGTCGGCGTACAAGGCTCAAGTCCAGTCAAGGCAAGCTGAGCCCTTACAAAACGACTTGCTGCGTATGACTCGTCAACCCTGGAAGTCCACTACTTCACCTGGCTCTGACCTTTCAGAAGAAACGTTCAGTGTCATGGTGATCAACAATCCAGATGACGCCCAAGAAGAGTAGATGAACAGGTTCGATGTAATGATGAAGTCCATTCTTGAAAAGTGGGATCGCTTGGAGGCCTCTAACTCCCCTGCTTGTCCTCCTCACCATGAGGCCAACTCCCAGCCTGTTGAGGACACAGCTTCCGAGCAAACTCCCCCACCGACCTCCCAAGACAGCTCTGCTCCCAGCATGGTTTCGCAAGCCGATATAGATACCATGGTGACCCACAGTCTCAATAATAAATTCCCGGGCATGTAAGAGGTGTCGCTCTACCAAAAGCCATACCCCTCGTACATAAACCAGGTGCCGTTTCCTCCGCACTATAAAAATGGGAAGCTCCCCTAGTTCAATGATACTATGTCCCCGTACCAACATACCGCTCACTTCCAAGCAGCTTGTCGAGAGACGTCAACTGACGGGCGACTACTCCTTCTTCAGTTCGTCAAAACTCTCGAAGGGCTAGCTTTTCAGTGGTATGCTCCGTTGTCGCCAAACTCGATACACACATGGGAGCATATGGAGCAATTGTTTTACCAGCGCTTCTATGAAGTCCAGAGAAACGTTGAAACCATCGAGCTCCTCACCCTGACTCAAGACCCTGGTGAGCCAGTTGATAAGTTAATCACCCGATGGAGAGAGCTAGCAACCTATCATGCGACTCCCATGACTGAAAGAGAAGTAGTTCAGACTTGCATACGAAATATGCTGCTCGAGATCCCCCTACATGTTGAGGCTTCCAATCCACCCTCCATGTCAGAGCTCATTTCTAAAGCAGTTCGTATAGACGGTTTGTCCAAGCACCATGGTGGATCTCACCAGCAGCCCTCTATCTCGGGAAACAATCGGGGCAATGGCAATTCTCGCTCTAATAATCAGGGCAATTAGCAAAAAGCAGTGATTAGTGAGACAGTCACTGTGACTGACACTAAGAAAACCTTGGACCTCTCCAACGGGGTAAGCAAGGCACAAGCTGGAGGCAAGTAGCAGCAGTCCTATAATAAGGTCCCGCCTCCTAAAAATATAAATCGAAGTGATTACTGGATCCTGCACCAGAATAAGGTGTACCCCTTCAAGAAGGAGTGGGTTCCTGCGCTGCTTCGATTACTACTTGAGCAAAACATGGTCCGGCTACCGGAGGTCAACACCCTATGGCAAGATGGACATGAGAAACAAGAGAGGTACTACACCTATCATAAGAGAGTAGGCCACCCCACTCAAGAGTATTATACTCTCAAAGACATTATCGAAGCCCTTATTAACAAGGGTCAGATAAAGCTCGAAGAGTTAAAGAAAGCATTCATGGCAACTAAGGCTTCCCACATAGTGACAATTTAGGAAGACGACGAGGCATCCATTGTCCTTTGTGCACTATTCTCAGTAATGCTTGAGGAAGGTCTTATCATGCCAAAGCCGACAAGGCAGCCCAAGTTCCTTCCTCCGGGAACTGAGAACCTTTGGTGTTCGTATCATTCGATACGAGGCCATGACCTGAGTGAATGCACCGGCTTCTGCAAGCTCTTGGCAAAGAAGATGCAACAATGTTAGGAAGTTCATGGTAACCCAGAAAGACACTCTTAGGTCCTTGCTCCACCAGTGCAAGAAGACCTCCCGACACAAGCCCAGGGAAGTGCTGAGCTAGACCCTCTATGGGCCCTCTTCGAGGCGATGCTCCAATAGGGGCTCATCACTCCTAAGCCCGCTAGACAACCTAAGCGTCTTTCCCAAGGTACATAAAATCGATGGTGCCCATATCACCTGGTATGGGGCAATGAGCTGGGAGAATGCTCTGGGTTCGAAGCTATAGTTGCCGATAAGGTGTAGAAAGGCCACATTGTCTGTGCTGTTTTCCCTGAACACTTCCAATCCATCACTCTCGTCCAAGATAAAATCTCACTACAGGTCTTATGAGCATACATTGGACCCCTTAGGGCCCTCGACTTCTCAGCCTTGGGAAGTCTACTACGGGCAAAGTAAGCTCAAGTCCCTGAAGCGAGAGGCAGTCCACCAAGCCAAGACTACTCAACAGATCAATAGGACGAACTAAACACCACCCAAGGGATCCAAAAAGAGGAAAGCACCTAGGTCAGTACGCCGAAGGAACCATATTCCTCAGCCACTAGTCGAGGAAGAATTTCCCAGGCCTCTTCCTCCATTCCTGACCTTACAAGACTTCATCTCAGGCGCAACTCGCCTTATCCCTTCGTCCATTTGGATAGACGTTCTTCAGCCATTAGCTACTCGGGATTCGTCTAATATGGGTGACGACACTAAAAGCCCCCCCAATGGTCAGAGCCGAGGCAAGACCTAAAATACCTCCTGCACACGTCCAATTCTGGTGACAACGTAAAAAGCAGCACAGGATATTCTAACTCCACTTCTTCTTCTTCTCCGCCTTCCTCTTCTATTTCTCTCATAGGTGCAGCTCGACAGTGCCCAGACTTTGATGCTCTAAATAAAGAGCTCAAAGGAACCAACATTAGCAGATGGCAGTAGAAGCACCTAAGAAAGATGTTGGCTCAAGCGGCTGGATTCTTGATTGTTGCCAACACCCTGGCTGCCCAAGCCATGACCAAGTCATCTTCAAGCTTCTGTTCCAAGGAGACCTCCCATATGGTGCAGATCTTGGAGGTACCATTTAGCACGGGGCAATGCGCCTAAGATCAGGGAAGAAGCTACAACTCACACTTCAGAAGCTCAAAGTCCTCAAGTTTTCGGATCCTTCACGTTTCCCTAAGCCTCAACTTCAAAATTCCACAGCCCCTAATACAAATCCCTATTACTTCACCATAAGCCTAGACCACACCGGCCAAACAACAAAGTCAGCCAGTGTCACAAATCAAAATTCAACCAAAACCTGCTTCTAAACCTACCCTGCCACCCAAACCAGTGATTGGATCAGGAATACAAAAGGCTAATGAGGATAAGGTGAAATATGATGTAATTGGGAATTTGAAAAAGCTTTCGGCCCTAAGTTCTATGAAAGAATACATAGACTCGGCTATTATTGGCCTTCAATGGTGGCTGATGGATAAAACTATGCTAAGCGATGCCAGGTATGCCAAATGCACTCAAGCCTTATTCATCAGCACCCAGAGCCTCTCCATCCTACAGTGACATCATAGCCCTTTTCCTAGTGGGGTCTGGATATTGTAGGACCCATCGACCCTCCTTCTACCTTAGGTCATGTCTTCATCCTAGTAGTGATGGATTACTTCTCCAAGTGGGCTGAAGCGGTCTCGCTCATGCAGGTTTTAAGGGCCACTGTGGTCAACTTCGTGCATCACCACATCATATACCGATTCGAGGTTCCAGACCAGATAATCTCTGACATTGTCCCTCTTTTCAAAGGCCAACACGTCGATCACTTAGTTAACCAGTTCGATTTTGAGTGGAGGTATTGGGTCACGTACCACCCTCGAGCTAATGGTTTAGTTGAGGCAATCAATAAAACCCTATGCGGGGTGCTTCGGAAGTCATTTTCAAAGTCAAAGAAGAATTGACATGAGAGGCTTCCTGAAGCTCTGTGGGCCTATCTCACCAACACTAGGAATGCCACAAACTCTACTCCTTATTCCCTGGTCTATGGAGGTGAGGCAGTTTTACCCCTCGAGGTCCAAATACCCTCACTTCGTGTCATTATACATCAAGGACTAACTGAATTCTCTTGATGAAAAAAGGCTAGAGGCCTAGCAAAACCTTGAACTCAATTAAGGGAGAATGAAGAGAGCCTTTGACAAATCTGTCAAGGTTCACTCATTCGCTCGTGGGGATCTTGTCTTAGCATTCAAGAGACCGATCATCATGCATGAATGCCGCAAAGGAAAGTTCGAACCTAAGTGGGAAGGTCCCTTCATAATAAGAAAGGTAACACCAAATGGGCGATACTATTGGAAGGTATTTTACATCAACATGGGGCCTCCGCTCAATAAAGGCTAGTAAACAGTGGAAATTTCTACAGTCTCATAATAGCCTTAAAATTGGTCAAAATCTTCATGAGGTCTCTCAAAAGTATCTTGCCAAGTTTTGTTGCATTTCAACATGTTTAAGGCAATGCAGACTGAGAAAGATTTATGGCAGAATAAGCCTCTCGCACCCTGAAACGCCCCCTATAACTAGAGTTACATTTTCAATGTCTCAAACTACTATGGGACCACTCCCGTTGAGTCTAGCATAGTTGAAAACCTCCAAGGGTCAAATTTCAGCCCGAACAGACACTTTAGGAAGAATTTATAGGCAAAAGAGTGAAATAGGAGGGGCCGCACGCTATTCCCGTGTGGCCACCCTGTAACTCCATGCCATGGAAAGGACAGTCACGATCAATAACTTTCGACACCCATATCTCACCCGTCTCAAGTCGGATCGTGCTCAAATTTGGTGAATATGTTCATCTAGTCAAGATGAGTGATTCAATATGTAGCACGCCTCATGACAACACCCAAGCCCGAAGAAAAGCTAGAGAGAAGTTGCTAATTCTTAAAGAAAGTACAGGAAATTCAGCAGCGTCTTACCTTGTTCGATTGACCAGATCACACTGCTTGCGAGCCCGATCGTTTCTAGACCAAATCCATCGTGTGTGTAAGTTCTCGAGCTATCACTGACCCGAACCCCGTATGTGATGAATGGTCAAATTCTGCTCACAAAGCCAACGAAGTGACTGCAAATTCCGTCATCGAAATTCCAGATTCTAGCAAAATATCCGAAGTTGTAAAGTCTTCGTTCGGGCACAGAATGGAGCTGCGTCGTGTGCCTCGCGATCATAAGAGCATGATCAGTATAATTTAGCGAAGAAATCACCAAAAAACATCAAGGAACAAGTACACTATCGATCCGAAGTTTCAAGATCCACTGATATTTCAAGTCACATGATTGTGCACTAAAAACATGATCCATGGCTCTACGGAGCCATACAAGAAAACAATCATCTTACGATGAACAGGGGGCAGTAGAACGACCTCGAATCAGCCATGCAGGATCACACAAGTTCTAGGGCAACACAAGGACTGTTATGGAATTGCACGATTTATTAGGAAGGGGCAAATATGTCATTTTGTACCCTATTTTTTTATTTTTTTAATTCAATTTAATCTTAATTTTCAGCAATTAGGGTTACTTTTGATCATCCACCCATGTTTGGGGCAAATTCTATATATACGTATCAGTATTGTACGCACTAGAGGACTCAACCTTTCACAAAAGAGAGAGTTTTTACTTAATACAAGTGTCTCTTTCTTCTCATTATTGGGTCACGTTTGAGAGAGAGAGAGTGAGGTGCGAGAAACTATTGACTGGTACCCCTAGGTTCGAGGTAAATCTTCCCTCTCTTTTTCTATTTTTCTTCTCATATCTCTCATCTTTCCCCTCTTCCCTCCTTCTCCATTTGAGTTCCTCTTAGGGGCCATGCATGGCAGTGGCAGTGCCGTGCATGCCTCCCCTGAGGTTACACAGGTTGCGCATGGTGATGCTGATGGTAGTGCCATGCATGAGTCTCCTTCCCCTTCTTTTCTTCTATCTCTTTTGTCCAGTGGGGCCTATAGACGGCGTTGCCCATCGCTATCCATAGACGTAGTTTGGACGTCTTAGTGAAGAACCCAGATGACGAAACCCATTGCTGCTCGTAGGGGTCCTTCCTTATTGCGCGTCTATAGTAGACCGTGATACCCATCGCCACCCTCTATAGGCCTCGACAACATCTACCACTGTCTGCGTGCTTCCTTCTTGTGTTTGGCTTTCATCGCCGTCCTTCTTGCATCCCACGCCTATTGCCGTGTGCCTCGTGAGGATTATCGCGTGTGTTTCACGAATGGCCATCACCGCGCGCTTCATTAGAAACTATCTCTGGCCGTGCGGTGGCGTGTTGTTTTCTTATGTTGCCAACAGCGATGCCTAGCGCCGTCCGTAGTTCATTCGTCACTCTCTAGCCATGAGCAGTAGTGTCGAGCGCCGTTCAAGGGCCACGACAGTGCTACTCCACAGTCGTGAGCGGAAATGCCTAACGCCATCGGGACCTCATCTCTCCGTCATCTTGTCTCTTCTTTTCATTCTCTTGTCTCTTCTTGCTTGATTGAGGGGAGACTTAGCCTAAAACTACTATAACGGTCTCTGTTTTGAGAAGCATTTCAGTCGTGCTAGTTCTAAGAACCATACCCGTCTTGCTACCACTCTGAGTAGATGATTTTCCAACTGCAATCCTAGTCTCACCTCTTCGTCAAGTTTTCTTCCCTTTTGTATATGTATTTGAAACTTATGCTTCATCAAGCTCTCGTGTGAACGTACATTGCCCTAAGACAAGGGTGGGCCTCTTTGACCCACTTGTCTCGCAAGTTAACCATAGAAGTGTTGTGCAGAAAACAAGAGGATTGTAGGTCAAGAGAGGTGATTTTGAACCAGCTAAAGCAGTTGGGGGGATTTCTTCATGATTTAAGTGGGCGCCTACACGAGCTAGCTCGAGAGCTAGCCCAAGTAACTCTCGAACCCACCTTCAATTCCTCTCTCATCAGTTGGTATACCTGGTCTTTCTTTCGAGCAAGGTTCCGAGAGAGCAATCTCAAATCCCGAGTTCGTCAAAAACCGAGATATGTGCCCCAGATCATCTAGAACCGAAAGGTAAGATCGAGGCACTTAACCAGCTTGGCGACTCTCTTGAGGACTTACTACCCCTTAATCTACTCGTTCTTGTTTGACCAGTATCCTCTTTTACTTTCTGCATTAATTTCTATGGCACCTGGGTTGTTCAACCCATACATCCGTGTCGGGGACTTCCTTATCCCCGCACTCGTGACTGTCCCAGGGAAGCGAACTGCTTAAGCTTCTTTCCCTACTCTCCTCCTGAGTCAGGACTCACTGTTTCGCTCTCAGGTTCTCACTTGGTCAATGCGAGAGGGGACTTAAAAGTCATCGCCTCCTCGCTGCCTCGCCTTGGTGGACCCTCCACCATGGCCTCTAGCATCGGTGGCACATCTACCACCACACATAGGACACACCCTGCTACCGACAAGTCTCTAACTGGTCATATTGCTGAGGCACATCAGAAGGCTGCCCCCATCACTCTCGTCAAAGTAAAGTGAGTTGTCGTCGCTCCTGTGGTTCGCCGAAAGGCGACCCTTTATGCTCCTTCACCACCTTGAACCTCCACACCTGGAGGGTCAGCACATAGAGCCCTCGCACACATCCATGGGCTCGTGGTCCATCCACTCAAGCCACACCTCGGGGCAACCCTCATGTTGCCTTGAGTTCACATCCAGGGCTACGCCTACTCAGGCTGAACCCTACCTGCGCCATGCATTGTCTTTCTACAGCTCGGGGCAGCGTTAACTCTACGCCACCTCGAGCACATGAGGGTCGACCACTCCGTCTTCCCTCCCAGCACACATGGCTTCACCCTATGAGGGATGGGCTTCTGCCTCACCCCTCATAGACACAAGCTCATGGGTCTTGACCTCCTCAGGTCCAACCCAATGATTGGGCCTGGGTGGAACCCCAAGTCACGCGGACGGCTAACTCTAAAGGTGCACACACACCGTCTTAGCAGGTTCCTTTTCGACCTCAACTTAGACGGGGTCGTGAACCAGCTCCTTCCTTTGTCAGTCTCCTGACACCAGGCAAACACCTCAAGCCCTGATACTCAAAGGTCTTCCTTAAGAGTACCATCTTGAGCCAGCCTCAAGTTAGCGGTGCACATGGGCCCCACAAAGGAATTCGGGGAAATGACCTAGTGTCAGACAAAGGCCTCTAGCCTCCAAGGCAGAAACCCAGGCTGCCTTCCATCCTTGGACCCCACTCCTTGCTCAAGCTCATAGACACGGCCCTTGCTTGTTCGAAGAAGGTGGGGCAGTCCAGGTCTCAGGCTCGGTTTTGGAGTGAAGTCCATAGCCGTCTCAGGGTTAAGCAGGAGAGAGGTCTTCAGATCCTGACCAAAGAAGCCTCCGAGGCTGTCGAGGCCACCACCTTTGATGACCTCCTACCTCGTAACCCCTTTTTCCCTCTCCAAACTCCAGAGCCTGAACAAGTCCAAGAGTATTGCTGGGTTGTCACTACTCAGAAACCACAGTCCCATGGTAGTCAAGAGCCGGTCCTCATAAGATCGGTATACAAGGCTTGATTCCAGTCGGGGTAGGCCCAACCCCACCAGACTGACTTGCCATGCACCACTCACCGACGTCGGCAGTCCACTGTCTTGCCAAGCTCTAACCCTCCAGACGAGACGATAAGTGTCATGGTGATCAATGATCTGGACGATGCCTAGGAGGAGCAAATGAACAAGTTCGAGGAAATGATGCGAGCCATCCTTGGAAAGTTGGAATGCCTAGAGGCCTCCCGGTCCCCTTCTTCGACTGATTTCTGATTGGTGAGGACATAGTTCCTAGGCAAACTCCTCCATCAGCCTCCCAAGACAGTTCTACCTCTCGCGTTCCAAACTGACATAGATGCTATGGTGGCCCATAGCCTCAAGAACATGGTCCTAGGCATGCAGGAGACACTGCTCTACCAAAAGCCGTACCCTTCGTACATAGACTAAGTACCCTTCCCTCCAAACTATCAAAAGGGGAAGCTCCCCCTATTCAACGGTACTATGTCTCCACACCAGTATACTGCTCACTTCTAGGAGGCCTGTTGGGAGACAGCAACTGACAAACGACTCCTTCTTCACCATTTTGTCGAAACTCTTGAAGGGTCAGCCTTCCAGTGGTATGCTCAGCTACCTCCCAACTCTGTACACTCATGGCAAGAGATGGAGCAGTTGTTCTACCAACACGTCTACGAAGTCCAAAGGAATGTGGAGACCATTGAACTCCTCACCCTGATGCAAGACCCTAGTGAGCCGGTTGACAAATTCATCACTCGTTGGAGAGAGTTGGCAACCTTCGATGCCACTCCCATGATAGAGAAGGAAGTGGTCCAAACTTGCAAATGGAACATGCTTCCTGAGATCGCTCTGCATGTCAAGGCATCTAATCCACCCTCCATGTCCGAGCTCATCTCTAAGGCAGTTCGTATTGAGGCACTGTTGAAGCACCATGGCAGCCCTCGTCAGCAACCTGCCAGCTCAAACTCTCGCTCCAACAGTCGAGGCAGCCAAAAGGCAGTGATCAACATGGTCGTCATTGTCACAGGCACTAAGGGCGCGACTCCTCAAACCATGGACCTTTCCAAGGAATAGATGCCTCAAGTCAGAGGCAATCAGCAGTCTTACAACAACATCCCGCCTCCTAAAAATTATAGGCGAAATGACTATTGGACCCAACACCAAAATAAGGTTTACCCCTTCGACACAGAGTGGACACCTACACTACTTCGGCTACTGCTAGAACAAAACATGATACAGTTGCAGGAGGCCAATACTGCGGAGTCAGCTGGGCAGGAGGCAAATGAGAAGTATTGTGTCTATCATCGGAGGTTATGCCACCCCACTTCCAAATGCTATAAACTCAACGACACAATCGAAGCCCTTATGAAAAGGGGTTAGATAAATCTTGAAGAGTTGAAGAAGGCGTTTAGGGCAATTGAGGTTTCTCACATAGTCACGATCCAAGAGGACGACGTGGCACCCACTATCCTTCATGCATTTTTCTCCATAATGCTTGAAGAAGAGTTCGTCACTCCCAAGTAGGCAAGGCAGCCCAAGTTCTTGCCTCCAAGAACCGAGAACCTTTGGTGCGTGTGTCACCACATACGAGCCTATGATGTCAATGAATGCACTGGCTTCCACAAGCGCTTGGCAAAGAAAATGCAGCAGTGTCAGGAAGTTCAAGGCAACCCAGAAGGACACCTCGAGTCGCTCTTCCGCATGAGCAAGAAGACCTCCTGACGCAAGCCCAAGGAAGCACTGAGCTAGGCAATGCTCCAACAAGGCCTTGTCACTCCCAAGCTTGCTAGGCAGCCGAGGCATCTTGTCCAGGGTACAGAAAAACTTTGGTGCCCATATCACCAAATATGGGGCCATTGACTTAATGAATGCTTTGGGTTCGAAGCTATAATCGTGAAGAAAGTCCAGCAAGGCCACATCATTTGTGCGGTTCTCCAGGATCGTGTCCAAGCCATCACTCTTGTTCTAAAGGAAGCGACACTACCAGCCCCTCATGAGTATACACTGGACCCTACAGAGCCTTCGACCTCTCAGCCCCGAAAAGTCTGCCATGGGCGGAGTATGCTCAAATCCTTGACACGTGAGGTAGTTTACCAAGCTAGGGCTACTCACCAGCCTGGTAGGGTGGTTCAAGCACCCCCTCAAGGATCCCAAAGGAGACAACGGGCACCTAGGTCGGCTCACCGAAGGAATCATCCTCCTTAGCCACTAGCCGAGGAAGAATTCCTAAGGCCCCTTCGTCCACTACCGACCTTGCAAGACTTTATCCCAAGCACAGCTCTCCTTGTCCTTTCATCCAATCAGGCGAACATCCTCGAGTCACCAATAGCTCGGGATTCCCCCAATATGGGTGATGATGCTAAAAGCACCCCACGACGGTCAAACTTAAGGCAAGACCTAAAATATCCCCTGGGCACATCCAATTCCAAGGACGACGTAAAAAGTTGCTCGAAATGTTTTAACCCTTCTTCTCCTCCCACCTCTTCTATTTTCTCCACAGGTGCAACTCGATGGTGCCTAGACTTTGACACCCTAAACAAAGAGTTCGGAGACATCAGACTCACCCAGCCACAACAAGAGCACCTCAAGGAGATGCTGGCCTAGGCGGCTGGATTCTCGACAGCTGTCGACGCCCTGTCAACCCGAACAAAAACAAAGTCATCTTCAGACTCCTGTTCCAAAGAAGCCTCCCACATGGTGCAGATCTTGGAAGTACCAACTAGCATGGGGCAAATGGGTCTAAGATTGGGAAGGAAGATACAACCCACACCTCAAAAGCTCAAGGCCCTCAAGTTTTCTGGTCCTTCACTTTCCCCTAAACCTCAACTTCACACCTCTGGATCCCTAATACAAGTTCCTATTACTTCCTCATCAACCCAAACTGCACCAGATGAACAACAAAGTCAGTTGGTGTCGCAAACAAAAACCCAACCAAAACTTGTTCCTAAGTCTACCCTACCACCCACACAAGTGATAGGATCATGAACATAGAAGACTAAAGAGGATAAAGTGAAATACGACTTAATTGGGCACTTGAGAAAGCTTCCAGCCCTTCTAAGTATCTATGATGCCCTCCTGCTGTCTAGAGACTACCGTATGGCTCTAGTTTAAGCTCTTTCTAACCCTGAGGTGTACGAGACTGAAATGGAACCCATTAAGGTTGACCCGGTCATCCTGAGTGGGTGCCTGACAATCTCTTTTTTCAAAGATGACCTTCAGTTGGGAGGCAAATTCCACAATCACCCCCTCTTTGTGAATGATGAACTTCACGCCTACCCTCTCAATCCGATCATGCTGAACAGACGATCAGCAGTTAACCTAATCCCAAGAAGGATCCTCACTCGATTGGGACTAGGGTCTGATGACCTCACGCCAACCCACATCACTGTGCAAGGGTTTAACTAGTCAGGAGAAAAGACAGCGGATACAGTGCGCCGTCATCTCAAGATCAGTGATCTCAACGATTACGCTCGATTTCCCTGATCGACACCAATATGTCTTACAACGTCCTACTTGATCGTCTGTGGCTTCACGACTAGGGGGTGGTCCTTATCACATTCCACTAATGCTTCAAGTACAGTTGAGATGGAAAGCAACACAGATGTAGCTGAGACTCACTATGCTGACGCTAAGTACTATTCACAGAACATCCAGCATCAGAAAAGTCAAAGCATGACTATTGAAAGCCTGTGAGAGAGATAGGACCTTCGTCTCATGATGACGTTGAGGACGTGGGGCGAATGATCATGGAAATATTCAAAGAAGAGGAAAGACAGGGCAAGATCCTCCCCTTGACCCCTATCCACCAAAGCATACCTTGCCACCTCTCCGAGGTCATGCTATCCTCTCCTGAAGACCAAGCTTACCCCTCTGCTTCTACTCTGCCAGAATGAAATGGCGAGCTAGAAGCGGCCCCCGAGCCTGAGGAAGCCCCGGAGGTAAACCTTCCAGCACCGAGGGTCACTTATACATCAGACCAGCAAAAGGTCCTGCATGTCCCCATCGCTCTTCTAGAAGCAGAATTGGCATGCCAACCACCAGGAAAGGTACTCCAAGTTCTGTCCTCCCTGAATAAGGGGATCATCAACAGCCAAAAGAAGGTCCTACACTTCTCAGGGGTTGTTGAAGAAGTACAGACAGACAAGAGTCATTCCTCTGGCTCCCAAGAACAAGACCCCATGGCAGAGGTCATGCGCATTGCTTCAAAGCACTTAAAGGGTTTGTCCTTGAGACTAAGACTTATGACGAGCTCAAGACCAATTCACCTCAAATCAAAGTCAAAGCTTCCCCAGACTGGAGCATTTACAGCGAGCAAGCTCATAAAATCATGAGAGCCATGAATTATGAGCCCCTCTCCAATCAAACACTAAGGAGTGAGGAAGCAATTGCTCCCCCATTCGAGGTCATTGAAGCCACAACACGTTGCCACAAGACAAAGCTAGGTGTGGGCGATTCTTTTTCATTTCAAATTAACAAAGGATGAAAGAAATAAAAAGAAGAACATAGAAAAGTGAGAGACGTCGCACAACACCCCAAGCAAAAAGTGACATTTCGTTCATAAAACAGAAAATTCATACAATTGTCAACATTATCAATACCAAGAATTGGTGTACAAAGAGTTATAAATGAGAGTGTTCACTCAAGTTTCAAGACTAATCCTATAATGGTCGTGTTGTGTCCACTTGATTCCATCCTTCAGGGCTACTGCCTGAAGGAGGGAAAACTTTCTGAACAAAGGGGGATATTCCCCACGTATCAACTGAGGAGAAAATGGGTCTTTTCCTACCTCATGGGCCAAAATATGCAAGCCTTCCAAATCATTGATGTATATTCAAGAATCGCCATGTCATTCTCATTCTCAAAACATGCGATTTCTTTAACAATCGAAGGAACTTTTGAAGGCAAAATCTCGAAATCTGGGTGAACGAACTGACGTATGAGCAAGTTGGTTCTAAGGTTACCCAAGTGTGCCACCGCGGAATCAGTGATAGTCAAAGGCCTAGGAAAGAACTTAAGTAAATGCCTAATAGAGGGATATTTCTCAATACAAGATGATTCTTCGAAAGATAGAACTTCCCGAGCCTGTCGAGCCTTTTCAAGCACCTTCGTTTTGAACAAGTCTGTGCAAGGAACCTTGAAATCTAAAAGGTTGTCTATCAGACTCTTCGCCAAAGAGGGGAGCATGATCAACTCAAAGAGAGAAGCCCGACTAAAAAGTTGATAAGTTGTCTACAAAAACATTACAGTGATTGAGCCTGGTGAGTTGTGAAGGGAAAGGCATCATGGCCTGCGAAACAACAAAGCCTCCCCAGATGCGCCAGACAAGAGGATGAATAACTTGTCCCGAAAAAGAGGTGACTACAAAAGCTAAGCCTATGATACGTTCCCTTCGAGCAAAAGATGCGCGACTCACTCTCAAGGTGGCAAGAGGGATTACCTTGTTGCCCATGATTATCAGGTCATACTCACTCACTTGCAGAGACAGGAGGTTGAGGAGAGGGATGCAGTTCATTCTCAGTAACAAGAGGCTCCTTGTCCTCAATAACCATAAGGTCCCTACTTGAAGAAGCCTGCCTCCTGGCAGCTTTAAAAGCCTTGGCTAATCGTCGAGAAGGCATTTGTCGGAGGACACTAATTATCGTCAAAGGCAGGACTATCACCGTCAACTGATAGAAGGAAATCGCTGCCTTGCAATCAACAGAGGTTTGTCACTGTCCCACTGCCAAGGCGTATTAATGCCTCGCTTCAGCTATCAACATGCATCGCACGTGCATCCCTTAAAATCTGGGCATGCCACCTGACACTTGCGACGTCGCCTGTCACTGCACGTGAAGAGGATGACTGTTCGCCATCTCACGACCCTTCGACTCTTCAACCGTCACGGTCTCGAAACCTTTTGGGTTCCCATTGATGTTTCCCCTCCTCACCGGGAATCCACTCCCGCCCATCGGGAAAACCATGCCCCGCCTTTCACTCGCTGTCAGAATTAGCGAAAAGCCACCGGAATCCCCAGAAGGCTTCCCTGAGACCCTGCGGATCTCCCTTCTCCCTGCTCTTGCCACTTCAGCAGTTCACCAAATTCCACCGTAATTCCACTAAGTTTCTGGTGAGCTCAATGCAGCCACTCCTTCTCCTCCTCCAATAACCAGAGGACCTACAGAGCCCTCTGAACTCTCTGCGACCTCACCTTCGGCAACATAACGACTGGAGGAGCATAGGAACTCCGGCAAGGGATCTCTGTAAATCCTGCTAAGACCCCAAGAAATAGTGTTCCCTGTTCAGAAAGCCTCGACACTTCCTGAAAAGGTTTGCAACCATTGCACGAAGATTTGCGACCACTTGAAGCTCGTCAGAAAAGCTTCCAACCGCTTGTCTCTGCAAATTTTGGCTGGGAGATTCTCGTCAAAAAACCTTCGCCAAAAGCTTTGGCCCTCTCTCTCTAAAAACCCTTCTACTGTTTTACCCTTCGGTAAACTAATAAAGAGGGTTTTCCCCCTTTTATACCTAGCGGTGTCGTGAATCGCCCCTGGCAAGCATGAAATGATGCTCCGGTCCCCTGTCCCGGACGATAATGAGACCAGGCCGGGGCCGGTCAAGCCTAAGACCCGAAAAGGTTATCGTCCCTCGCTTCACTCTAGAGGCTATCGTCACACGCCTTCATCAAGGGCCATCGCCGTGTGCCTTCATCAAGGGCCATCGCTGCGTGCCTCGTCAAAAGAGTTATTGCCGCACGTTTTGCCAAAGGCTTCTGCCACATGCTTCACCAAGGGGCATAATGCCGCTTGCATCATCCAACACTTACTGCCATGCGCATGCCGTGGCACTCCCATTAGGACCATCATCTTGTATTCACAGGAAGTTCATTCCTTGCACTATAGCCTCACTCCTCAGGGAGTCTAGCCACCGGTGATGGTTTTGTTCCCCATGGAGTCACATTCCCTCACGACCATGGGCCGTGCTGCATGACCTTAAACTGCATAGTCATGGTCCAAACTATATGACCTTAAACTGTAGTGGTGGTCTAGTTGCATGACCTTAAACTGCATAGTCCTGGTCTCATGACTCAAAACTGTGTGACTACGGTTCGTGCTGCATGACCTTGAACTGCATAGCCATGGTCCAAACTATATGACCTTAAACTGTAGCAGTGGTCTAGTTGCACGACCTTAAACTGCATAGTCTTGGTCTCATGATTAAAAACTATGCGACTACGGTCCGTGCTACATGACCTTAAATTGCATAGCTATGGTCAAAACTATATGACCTTAAACTGTAGCGATGGTCTAGTTGAATGACTTTAAACTGCATAGTCTTGGTCTCATGACTCAAAACTGTGCGACTACAGTCTGTGCTGCATGACCTTAAATTGCATAGCCATGGTCCAAACTATATGACCTTAAACTGTAGTGGTGGTCTAGTTGCATGACCTTAAACTGCACAGTCTTGGTATCAAGACTCAAAACTGTGCGACCACAGTCCGTGCTGCATGACCTTAAACTGCATAGCCATGGTCTAAACTATATGACCTTAAACTGTAGCGGTGGTCTAGTTGCACGACCTTAGATTGCATAGTCTTGGTCTCATGACTCAAAATTGTGCGACTACGGTCCGTGTTGCATGACCCTAAACTGCATAGCCATGATCCAAACTATATGACCTTAAATTGTAGCGGTGGTCTAGTTGCATGACCTTAAACTATATAGTCCTTGTCTCATGACTCAAAACTGTGCGACCACGGTCCGTGCTGTATGACCTTAAGCTGCATAGCCATGGTCCAAACTATATGACCTTAAATTGTAGTGGTGGTCTAGTTGCACGACCTTAAACTGCATAGTCATCAT
Organism: Amborella trichopoda; assembly: GCF_000471905.2. Next base: position 1,823,115 of record NW_006497672.1, read on the forward strand.
TGCAGCACTCAAAACTTTATGATCATGGTTCTGCTGCATGACCTTAAACCATAGTGCACGTCCTAGCCGCATGACGTTAAAAATCTTAACACCATGCTCCAAACTATACGACCTTAAACTATAGCGAAGGTCTGATTGCTCGACCTTAAACTGTACGGTCCTAGCCACACGACTTTAAACTACATAGCCATGGTTTGAGCTACAAGTCCCTAAAACTGTAACGCATGGCATGACAAATGATCCATACGCACAACTCCAAGGGTACACCCCCAGTGGAGTTAGATGTATGCAAACTCATACCTACCTCTTTAAACCCTAATGGGTTTGTCTCACACCAACATCCCAGTGAGAGTCACATCTTACTACCACCCACTCTATCCTCAAGGAGTTTAGGGCCCTTCTTATCCTCTCAACCCTCATGAGGTTCATTTGTGCTCTGGTCTATCATCCTCAGCAGAGTCACATGAATGCCATTGCTCATTATCCTCAAGAGGTCACACTGGACGTCCCAATCCCTAGTGAAGTCACGTCTGTCTGCCACTCCTCGAGTGTTGTCATCTCTATCTAAACCTCTCACTTGTGTATAGCCTTAACTATCTCTATCCCTAGGGAGTCAGATTGCTATCCACTACCCATCCCCCATGTAGCTTTACTTATATGACGACCCACACACTGTTCCGCATTGCATGACCTTAAACTATAGAGCCAGAGTCCGCATTGCATGACCTTAAATTGTATAGCTCTAGTCCTAACTGCATGACTTTAAACAGCACAGCCGTGGTCCAAACTATATTACCTTAAACTATAGTGAGGGTCCACATTGCATGACCTTAAACTGCACAACTATAGTCCTAATTGCATGACTTTAAACTTCGCAGCCGTGGTCCAATCTATATAACCTTAAACTATAGCGGAGGTCTCGTTGCACGACCTTAAACTGCATGGTCCTAGTTGCATGACTTTAAACTGCGCAACCACGATCCAGCTGTATGACCTTAAACTATAGTGCATGTCCTGACCGCATGACATTAAAACTGCTTCGCCAAGGTCCAAGAGGCATGACCTTAATGATGCCCCCACACATACGCACACTCCCTTTACGTGCATCTTCACGCACGTCTTCCCTAACCGACCCGTTCGTGTGTGCACACCACCTCCATTTCCTCCCTAGTGAGTCTACATACGTGGACACGCCCTTTACATGCATCTTCACCCACGCCTTCCCTAGCCGGCCCATTCATGTGCGCGCACCACCTTCACCATCATTACCATCTTTTCCCCTAATGAGCCTTGCCCATGCTCACCAAATGGCGAACCCTTCTGCAAGCCATACTTGTTGTCAGCTAGTGGGTCACCATTGTTCACCCACCATCCATCCATCATCAACTCTTCAGAAGGCAACTTCATGCCATCTATCCAAGTAGGTCAGATTCATCACCAAGCTCACTCTATGGCCTCCACAAATTGCCATTCATCACTACTATGGTCCAAATGTATGACCCTAAACTATAGCGTCCTAATTGCATGACGTTAAAAGGCTTCTCATAGGTCTCGAAGGCAAGACTCTAAATACGCTTTTACATGAAAAAAAATGGGCATGGTGTACGCTTGGACAAGGGAACACGATAAGTAAAATTGACGGATGGGCATGGTCATGAAATCATGAGTAAAAGAGTTCCGTGGAAATAAAAATCCAGGCATGATGAAAACCCTAAAAAGGGCATCATGAGCAAAAATAGACGAAAAGGGTGGATATGACCATGAGGTCATGGGTAAAAGAGCCCTTAAATAACAAAAGTTGGTGAAAACCGTCTTCACGATGCCACTTCCCCTGTTCAAGTGCAAACCCCCAAATGGGCGCTTGGACCGACAAGACAGGCTGATGCATGACCACCACCTCAGCCGACATTCAATCTCCAAACAGTCATCTAATGAGGTCTGCCTAAAATCCTCAAAAGCCAACATCCAATCGCAACACCATCATCGCTTATCAGGGGGTGAGAGCCGCATAATATCCCCCACATTTTAACATGGCTTATCAAGGAGTGAGAGCCACATAAGATCTCCCAACCACCAAGGCTCATCAAGGAGTGAGATCTGCATAAGATCACCCACGTTTCAACATAGCCCATCAGGAAGTGAGAGCCGTATAAGATCTCCTAATCACCATGGCTCATCAGGGGGTGAGAGCCACATAAGATCCCCCACGTTTCAACATGGCTCATTAGGGAGTGAACCAATACCCATTGAGTCTAGCAAGTTTAGGTTCCGGTCTAGTCTTATCCTAGGTCTTAGTTAAGGTTTTGCCCCTAAAGTCAGGTTAGGTTTGCCCTAAGCCCTCGAGTCTAGATCTTAACTTAACTCTAGATTCTAGAACCCACTAGAAGCAATCACCATGTCAGTCACTCAAGGTGACCATGATGATCGCTCCACAACCGACTCTAAGCCTAATTTGCCCAAACCTAGGGACCAGTATGTCGTGATCCTTTAGGATTATCGACAAAACTCAGATCAATCCATTATCCAACACCTAGGTCTTCAATTAGAGGTAGAGTTACAAGGGTCCACTCTTAATCCTGAGATTTATGTCGTTCGAAACGCTAGTTCAGCCCGAAAGACTCTGAATAGTCAAGGGGTCCGACCTGGGATCGTCCTACATGGGCTCTTAGGCAACCAAAGAAAGAGTCGAGTGAGGGAAGATGTTCATGCAGTATGAAACACCAATTCCCGTGACTCTAACTAAGATAACCCTGAGGCACAGCGACCTCAAAACCAAGACCCACCTAGGTCTAGGGGATCCAACCCAACCTCGATCCACCATAATACATCTCATGATGTCCTTAACATTGTACAAAGCAGATGTGTCAATCTAGACTAACCCTTAAGCTAGATAGGTGTCCAAGCTGCCCTTAAAAGTCTAGTTGACCTAGGTTACACTGTTCATGCCCCAGCTCATGGGTCGATGCCAAACCAACTTAGTGGCATAGGTCAACCCCTAGCACAGCCGAGTCAGTCGATTCTCCAATCGGTCCCTCTAGTTCATCTGGTCTAACAAACCGTGCAATTTTTGCAACCGGTGGTGACACCTATGGGTTAGTATGCCCCTCAGGCACAAATGTATCAAATCGCCTCGATGACTACGGCTCATCAATCTCAAGACCATGCAGGCCAACATGTACTCCAAGTTTCAACTTATCAATCTACGCTTGGGAACCCACCGACCTGTGGGCCTACTGTCATGCCAAATACCCAACAAGAAGGCACCTTAAAAACAATGCAGGATATGCTCGTTAGCATGGGCATGCATGAAATTCTAGCCCCAAAGGCTTATGTTCAAGAGACCCTTAGAGGCATGGAGGACATTCCTCTGGGATTTTTCGTCGTAGAATTTAGAAACAAGTTCAATGGGAAGAGCGATCTAGATGCTCACGTCAATGCTTACCTCCTCTCCGTGAGAGCTTTGTGAGACATGCCTAACCAACTGAAGGCCATATTTTCGCAAACATTGACTGGCGAGGCCTTGAACTGGCATCGGAGAACGATGTCTGCTCAACCACACATCACTCTAGACGAAATATTCAACCTATTTGTCTCTCACTACCACAGGTCGACACTAAGATCTCTCTCCCTGAGAGGGCTCAATGCAACGAAACAAAACCCAGGAGATTCCTTCAAGGATTTCATTCGTCGATTCCGTGTGGCGGCGATGCGGGTCATAGAATGTCCTCTCATGGACCCAGGCAAAATCTCAATAGTCTTAGAGAATGCTGCTCATGAATATAGGACCTTCTTTAGCTAAGGTCTTATCCACCAGTCTTTGGACTGCATGATTGAGCAGGTGGCGCGTCATGAAAGGGCCAGAGGGACAGCCCTCAGCGCCAGACCCGACAATAAACCTATAACAACTCCCCAAAATAAGAGCAAGAATAATAACAAGGGGAAAGCTTCCGTTCAGGTTAATGAGATTCTCCTTAACGAACCGGCCCAAGGTTCATCCACTCATCACAACAATCAGAACCAAAATCGAAGGGGTCAGCGTAGAGCCAACGCTCGAAATAATAACTAAAGGTGAGAGGATAATTTCATCCTTCTCAAAGACCCATTAAAAAAGGTGCTAGAATTACTCCTGGTTAGAAATATCGTTTATCTTCCGCCACCATCTGAACCACCATTTCAAGTCACAGATAAGAGCAAGTTGTTAAATGGCATCAAAACCATGCTCATGATACTCAAAACTGCATATATTTGAAACGGGTGATTCAAGGGTTAATCAATAGAGGGGACATCACTATCGCACCTAAAAAACAACATGTCAAAGAACCTAATTAAAATATAGGTATCTTCACAAATCCTATCCCTAAAAATATGGTCAGAACGACCGAAAAGCCGGGAGCTCAAGACAACTCAAAAGAGAACGTTGTCATTCACATGGTTAAGAGTGGAGACGAAGAAGAAGAGGATCCTGGTCAAATTCATATTGGCTTGTGACCATGACTTTCAAGATCCCGAAGAAGATCTCTTGAGCATTCTAAGAGGAAACCCTTCATCTCCAAACCTCGATAACCTTCCCAAATGGGACCAATATGGCGAAGATGATATGCTAGAAATTGATATGGTTAGAAACAATGAAAAGGCGTAATCTTCCAAACAAGGGGCCGTTACTTTTGTTAGGGCTGATCCTATCGAGCTCCAAGCTGGCGAGGTTGATTCCCTAACCTGAAGAGGCTGAGTGTTCAAACCCATTCAATTGATGATTGATACTCTCGATGAAAGAATGAGAAACACCTAAAACTCCAAGCAACCGATAGGGGTCGCAGATCACGAACCAAATAAAGAAGTTCAAGGATCCGCAACCACCTACGATCTACCGGCTCAAACCTCCATCTTGGAGCTACTCGTTAATTCACCAGCACACAGAGCCTAGATCGAAAGGGTCCTCGCCAAGACACTCATCTCGAGCAACACATAGTTGGATGAGTTGTGCGGAATGATCAACCAACTGATGGCACCAACACCAATCTTGTTCATGGACGATGACGTCCTAGCTAGCTTCAACCGCTTTCGTGTCCAACCTCTGCACACCACCATTTTCATGCAAGGATATGAGATACGAAGAGTGCTTCTTGATAATGGGTTATCCTTAAACATATGCCCTATGAAAACAGTGAAAGAGATAGGAAAAAGCCCAGATGACTTTGAACCATGTCAACTAACTATCGCTGCATACAACAGGACCAAGAGATAAGCTGATGGCATATTTCCTCTCACACTCAAGATCGGCCCTACTGTCCAAGTGATAAAGTTTATGTCTTGGACATAAAACCTTCATTCAACATGCTACGAGGAAGACCATGGCTGCATGAAATCCTTGTGGTTGCCTCTACGCTCCATCATTGCCTCAAATTCCCCACCTAAAGTGGGGTCACGAAGGTATGTGCTGAACCTCCTCCATTTTTCAATCCTCGTATACTTAATGGGAAGCTAGCCGTAGTGGTCGAGCTTGGAGAAATCCCACTCACTTCTTTCGAGCAAGTTGATTGTGCCACCTTATGCCTAGAGGTCGGTGACCCTATTCCTCAAATTTTGCAAACTTCTACATCGATGGAGGACATCATCCAATGTCAACATCAATATGGTTTCGGGTCCCTCGAAGCTTGGCACATGCTCTTCTCCCAAGGCTTCCAACCAAACCAAGGCTTGGGGAATCAAGGGCAAGGCATAATGGAGGCAATTTCTGAATCGCACCAAGTCAAAATTGAAAATGGGGATCGAAGAGGTCTCGGGTATTCTCTTACCTTATTTCAAAGCTAGATGAAGCCTTTAAGCTATCCAGACTTTATATCTTGAGGCATTCAAAGCCTCAATCCTCTCGATGCCCATCCTTCAAAATGACCAAAAGTGATCATTGAATCCCCAACAGGGAATAACTCTTCTTCCACATCTCAGCACACACAAGAACTAGAAATTGAAGACCTTTCTGCTGTTCTGGATTTCAAGGTATGCACAATCGGCTCTAACACAGCCAAACGTGTTCATTTGCCTATACAAACCCAGAAACAAAATTGGTCGATCACTCCTCTATCTTGAGAATCGCTGTAAGCATACCAGTGGCACCTTCAAGTCCCGATGCCAAAAAACGGATGGGCGCAGGGTGGCCATCTAACCACCTTGCGCGTCCAGTCCCCAACACATCTCTTGCAAGTCTCATAAGGGACACCTTTTGTGTTATTTCAAAATATGTTGAAAATTCAAAACATGATAAAATTGATAATAATGAAAAAGAATTTTCAAAAATGACGAACACTCAAGATAGCCCAATAACAGTGCATAATACCCAAGACGACGAATTGAACGACCAAGACGAAGATCAAGAGAACCAAGAGTCTGAAGAAATCTCTCAACCTGAGGAACTCACTACCCATGTTAAGCAATTCAAAAAGATGTTCAATGGTGACCCAACGACTATCATCAAAGAGACGATCGTTGTAAACCTAGGAACTAAGAAGGACACAAGGTTAACCAAGATTGGAACCTCCCTATCTCCTGAGGAGTGGGAAAATATGATTTTTCATGATGTCTTTGCCTGGTCATATGATGATATCTCAGGGGCTAGATCCCACATTGGTGCAATATCACCTAATATTCAACGAAGGGGCAAAGCCCGTAAGGCAGAAACTCTGATATCAAAAGACCCACCTTGAGCTCAAAATTAAGAAAGAAATCGACAAACTGCTTAAGGAAAAGTTCATTACCCCCATCGATTACTCAGAGTGATTGGTCAACATAATGGTCGTACTGAAGAAAGATAGGAGAATCCGAGTGTGTGTCGACTACCGAGACCTCAACAAGGCATGTCCCAAAGACGATTTCCCGTTACCAAATATAGATGCCTTAGTCGACAACACTGCGGGACACGAGATGTTGTCATTCATGGATGGCTTTTAGGTTACAACCAGATCCTCATGGCAGAAGAAGACTAGATCCAAATGTCATTAATAACATAATGGGGAACTTACTGCTACAAAGTCATGCCCTTTAACCTCAAAAATGTAGGAGCAACTTATCAGCAGGCAATGACTAGCATCTTCCATGACTTAATGCACACCATCATGGAAGACTATGTCGAC
>NW_006497672.1:1840626-1877598 GCF_000471905.2 Amborella trichopoda
AAAGCATGTCGACAGTTATACATCATTAGCCATGCAATACACTCAAAGCATGTCAATCACAAGTAGGACAATATAATACTCTCAAAGCATGTCGACAGTTATACATCATTGGTCATGAAATGCACTCAAAGCATGCCAATCGCAAGTCGGGCAATGCACTCTCAAAGCATGTCGACAATTATACATCATTGGCCATGCAAAACACTCAAAGTAGGCCAGTCACAAGTCGGACAATGCATTACTCTCAAAGCATGTCGACAATTATACATCATTGGCCATGCAATACAGTCAAAGCATGTCAATCACAAGTCAGACAATACAATACTCTCAAAGCATGGTGATAATTATACATCATTGGCCATGCAATACACTCTGAGCAGGCCAGTCACAAGTCGGACAGTGCAATACTCTCAAAGCATGTCGACAGTTATATATCATTGGCCATGCAATACAGTCAAAGCATGCCAATCACAAGTTGGGCAATGCAATACTGACAAAGCATGTCGACAATTATACATCATTGGCCATGCAAAACAATCAAAGCAGGCCAATCACAAGTCAGACAATGCAATACACTCAAAGCATGTCGACAATTATATATCATTGGCCCTGCAATACACTCAAAGCAAGCTAATCACAAGTCGGGCAATGCAATACTCTCAAAGCATGTTGACAATTATACATCATTGGCCCTGCAATACACTCAAAGCAGGCCAGTCACAAGTCAGACAATGCGATACTCTCAGAGCATGTCGACAATTATACATCATTGGCCTTGCAATACGCTCAAAGTAGGCCAAGAATTCTCATTCAACACTTATGTGACATATCAAAGTGATGTCAAAACAGAGCAGAAAAACAATCAGACACAAATAGAATTCTAGCATCTCACACAACAATCAAAGGGGCTTACCTTGGTTCTCTAGGGTAGAACCCTTCGCCTCTTCCTCCAACACAATCGACGTTGGCCCCTTCACACAACTCCAACCGGCGCTGGCCTCTCACTCCTACTCAGCCGGGAAAAGTTTGGGTCATTACAGAAGATGATGAAGAAGGGAGAGGATGAAGATGAGAGGAAGAAAATTGAGTTTGAAAGATGAGAGAAGAATGGGAAGGGGAGCGATTTTTATAGAAAAAATAGAAATCCGACCCAAAACGCGTCATGTAGCTATCCTCTTTGGCCAACAACAGGTTTAGATAACCCTATAACTTAGAAAAATGATAAACATCAATTTTGAAGGTTGGAGGTCTTGGCAACATGCCTGGTGTCACCCAGTTTCGTACTCAGACATGGGCGACACCATCCATTGCCGGGGCGACACTAGCGGTGTCGCCCGACCTTAGCCGTGTCGCACGACTTGTGAGGGTGACAGTCCTCATATCACCCGGGCGACACCACTGGCCATCGCCCTTATATTTTTGCAAATAAATTTTCTTTTTAAATTCCCATGTTTCCACTCAATAAATAAAAAAAATAAAATTTTACATGGGCGACACTCCTGGTGTCTCCTAGCCTATGTGGGCGAAACTACTCGTGTCACCCAAATTTTCCATTTTATTTAATTTTCAGCAAAATACATAAAAAATAAATAAAATTAGCTAGGCAACACGGCCAGTGTCACCCAAAACATTTTTGTCCAAAAACACCCCACTCAATTTTGGGGTCTTTCGGGGACCGATCTTGGTGTTATCATGTATTTTGTGACCTTTTTTAAACATTTTAATTAATTTTGATTTCCAAACGCTCATCTGTGGCATGAGCCTAAACTGCCAACCAGTTTTTCAAAAAAAAAAGAAAATAAAAAAATCAAAAAGAAAATGCTCCTCGGTGGCATGAGCTTAAATTGCCAACCAAAGTCGAATTCAGTTCAACGTCAAACTTGTGCGGCGTAAAAGAGTCGATATAGAAAAAACGTCAAACTTGTGCACCATAAAAGAGCCAAGATAGGTACCGTCTAGCCTCGTATGATGTGAAAGGTTGGGTATATCCAGGGCACAACCACCCTATTCAATGAAAGACGGCAAACTCGTGCAATGTAAAAGAGCATAGGCAAGTACCATCTAACCCCGTATGATGCAAAAAGGTCTGGAGTATCCAAGGCACAACCACCCTATTCAATAAAAAAATGTTAAACTTGTACGACATAAAAGAGCAGAGGTAGGTACCGTCTCTCCCCGTATGATGTAAAAGGGTCGGGTGTATTCCGTCTATCCCCGTTTGACGTAAAAGAGTTAGGTGTATTCCGTTTATCCCAGTATTGATGTAAAAGGGTTGGGTGTATGGTCCATTACTGCATGACTCTAAACTTCTTAGGGGGCTCTATGGTTGCAGGAGTTAAAACTGCTAACCAACCTTGTTTTTTGAAATATCTCTCTTTTAAAAAAATTTCACTATATGTCTTGTGTTTTCAAAAACTTTTATTTCTTTGTTAAAATCGTAATATGTCCCTGCTCCAGGTTCTATTTCAAATCTCCCCCTATTTTCAAAATCTCTAAAATACTTTTAAAAAAAAGGAGCTTGGACACCCATATATGATGATTATCGCCTTGTTGCCTCGTCTCTCTCTTAGGAATGGTCAGATAAGTCTCGTCCCATAGAAAGCCTTTTCATATAGACAACCTTAGGAAACCCTAAGGAAATCAATGAAGATGCCAAGTTTAAACAAATTCAAATTGTGAAAACCCCTGACATTAAGTGAATGGCCAGAAAATCCAATTCGAGTTTCAAGCTTGTGTAACTCACAGACATCTCACGCCAAAAACCCTAGGAGAAAAAATGCCCTAGGTGGGTATCTCGGTGAGCGCAATGACTTGGAGGGACTAGTTGGTGTGCCCCTTGACCACGTGATCTCAAAAATAAATTTAAAATGTCCGTAATATCTTTGACGCTCACTTGCCCCTCGAAGGACGGGGAATGCCAAAGTGTCAACTTCTTTACCACTCACCTGTCCCTCGAAGGACAGGAAGTGCCAAAGAGGAGAACCTGCAGACACCCCATTTTTAATCTGGTAAATTCTATGGTTTTCTGAACCCTTAGGACCACTTTATGCTAGTAAACCCAAAATCCATCGTTCACACAGCCTACCCTGTGACCCGGAACCAGGTTGTCAGCTCGGAACCTTGCAAAAATCCTATTTTGGCCAAAAATTCTGTAAATGCCCTATTTTACCAAAACAAATCATTAAAAATAGTAAAAAAATCCAGTTTGACCCAAATTTTCTCTGCGAGCTTCACAAAAGGTTGAGGAACGCACCAAAGAGAACAAAATCAATTTGTACAAGTTTTAGTTTGGGCGACACCAGTGGTGTCGCCCAAGTCATCCATCCTGTTTTGCCAAAATGATCATTAAAAATAGTAAAAAAAATCCTTTTTGACCCAACTTTTCTCTGAGAGCTTCACAAGAGGCTAAGGAACATACCCAAAGTGGAAAAACTTAATTTAGACCAAATTTTATTTGGGCGACACCGCTGGTGTCGCCCTGACCCTTTTGACCCAAGTTGGATTTTTTCTTCCCAGGATGGTTTTCTTGTCTTTTTTAAAGGTTTTTCGCAAATATTTTTTGGCGACACTAGGTATGTCGCTCAGATCCGTACGTTCAAAATCGTTTTTTTTTTATGAGGATTTGTTAGTTATGGATAGTTATCCTTTCCAACAGATCCTTGGCCCTATAAAGCCTCTTTTTTGTGGCCATTCAAAGGCATCTCCAGATTGAAAACCCTAGAGAAGATAGAAACCCTAGAACATACTTATTTTGAGAAAACCCTAACTCTAACCCTAAGCTTGAGAATACAACAACCCTAGATTTAAACCATCTTTATGGCACAACAACCCTTCTACACCGGAGATCTGCTAGTCGACTTTTGGATCAGAGAGGTAAAGAGGACATCGGTTCTAATACGGGCGAGCCCTAGAAGGCTCGAGAGTATCGGACCATCCGGCCCAGTTTGGTATTGTTTCTTCCCTTTTCCTTCTTCTTCTTTTACTTTTTTCATTTTTTTTATCTTATTTTGATTAGTTTGTTTAAAATCATCTTTTTGCATTTATGGATCATTCTGGTTCTACTTAGATCAAAGACTGGATCTGCTCGTTTCCAGACAGATCTGGCCTCAGATCTGAATTCGATTTGTCCCACTTTCTCTACCACTGCATTTTCATTAAGTTTAAGTTGTTAAGATCTAAGAGATATTCGTCAGAAGATCTGTTTGATTTTTTATCGTAAACATGTGCAGTTTCCATTGCATCATAAACATGTGTAGTTTCCATTGATTTTGCATCGTAAACATGTGTAGTTTCCATTGATTTTGCATCGTCAACATGTGTAGTTTCCATTCCCTTTCTGAATTTTCACCAATCGATCTCAACAAAAGAATGCACATGCGAGTACGTTTTGAATCTGTATAGTAAGAGAGATGAGGGAGACCACGATGCTCAGTTTTCTCTCTCTATAATGGGGGAAGAGAGAGGGAGGCGAAAAGAAAGAGAGGAGGAGACATGAGAGAGAGGGGGAGATGGAAGAGAGAGAGGGAGACGGAAGAGAGAGGAAAAGTGAAAGTGAAACTTAGTAGGGTTACCTCTTGAATGAGTTAGCAGGGAAGGGAGATTTTGGTTATCGAGATTGGAGCCCAATCTTACAGTGGAGGGCTAAAACCACTTTCAACCAGTGTATTGATATAATAAAATCATTGAGAAATTATGACATTGTAGCTATATATATACACTATGAGACCCTTTATCTTTTTTACAAGTAGGTCACAATTGGTATTAACCATTAGATGTCAAATTGGATGGTTTAGGGTGTCACACAAAGTTTATTTTATTTTATTTTTAACTTTGAGTCCAATCAATGACACACTCACAATCACATGATTTGAAATTTTACACGCATGAGTGATTGTGACCTCCTTGTATTAAAAGTAAATGGTAGTATCTTTGTATACTTTTCCATTAGTTTACATAAGGTTGACGCCTTATATTGTAGAGTTAAGGTCCACCTCAAAAATCCATCAGAAAAGGTTATTTGACGTCATGATTTATGGATATGATAAAAATAAAAAATATTGAAAATCTAAAAAATAGCACATCTTGTAACGCACTATCTGGACTAATCCATTTTCAATAGTTTCAGGTGTTTACAAATTCTACTTGATTTGAACCGCTTTCAAACTTTTATAATTAGAAAGAAAAATAGATTATTAACTACTTAATTTACTAATATAGTGTTATTCTCCAACTTGCTACCATGGGCTCAATTTTGAATTTGAGAAAGGGATTCGAATCAAATTTTGAGATATTTTTTGTTAATATGATGCTTTGTGTGGTTCTGAACTTTAGTTAAAGGACGGTTGTGGATCAATTTGAATGTTGGATTTATCGAGCAGTCACGCTTTCATAGATACAATGAAAATTACAAAAACTCCCAATACCACACTTTCTATGCAACTTACCCCCTACTTAAGTTTTTCTCTCACTTTTTTCCAAAAAACACACTTTCTATGAAAATGCCCCCCAAGAGAAAAAGTTCCTTTTTTTTAGATGGAAATGCACTTCCTATACACAGAAATCAATTTGGCTATATTTAACTTTGACTTTTGGAGCTCATTGCCGGAGCGAACCACTGCAGTGCTAGAGCGCATGATTCATTGTCGGAGCACACATAGACAATGTCGGAGCCCTGTGACTTCAGAGTGCTCCACTACCAGCGCACACTTACACAATGCCGGTGCGTCATCCACTGTCGGACCGCACTTACTTAGTGCTGGATCCCTAAGACTCTAGAGTGTTCCACTGCCGAACTACACTTACATAGTGATGGAGCACTGTGATTCTAGAGTGCTCCACTATCGGACCCCACTTACACAGTACCAGAGCACTGTAACTCTAGATTGTTCCACTGTCGGTGCAAACCATCGTAGTGCCGGAGCACATGGTCCACTGTCGGAGCGCACATACACTGTGCAAGAGCACTGGGACTCCATATTACACTACTCGAGCACACTTACGCAGTGTCGTAGCTCATGATTCACTACCAGAGTGCACATAGGCAATGTCGGAGTGCTGTGACTAGAGAGTGTTGCACTGTCAAAGCGCACTTACACAGAGCCGGAGTGCATCATCTATTGTCGGAGCACACATACACAGTGTCGGAGCACTGTGACTCTAGATTCCACTATTGGAGCGCATTTTCACAGTGTCAGAGTGCATGATCCACTGCTGGAGTGCACATAGACAGTGTCGAAGCGTTGTGACTCCAGAGTGTTGCACTACTGGAGCCCACTTACACAGTGTCGGAGCACATCATTTACTGTCGAAGTGCACATATACAGTGCTAGAGCGCTGTGACTTCAGATTCCACTACCGGAGTGCAGTTACACAGTTTTAGAGAGTTGTGATTCCAGAGTTCTGCACTGCTGGACCGCACTTACACAGTGCCAGAGCAAACCATCGCAGTGCTGGAGCACATGATTCACTGTCGGAGCACTCATACACAATGCCGGAGCACTGTGACTCGAGATTCCACTATCGAAGCGCACTTAAACCGTGTCGGAGCACATGATCCACTGCCGGAGCGCACATAGACAGTGACAAAGCGTTGTGACTCCAGAGTTTTTTACTGCCAAAGCGCACTTACATAATGTTGGAGCGTTGTGATTTCAGAGTGCTCCACTGTCAAACCGAACTTACACAATGCCAGAGTGCACTAACACAGTACCAGAGCGCACATAAACAGTGTTGGAGCGCTGTGACTCAAGTGGCAAATGGATTTGATGTCAATCACAATGAAATGGCTGCTTCTTTTTCACATTCCAGCGTCTTCATCATTTCTATTTGTGGAAGGAATAGATTTAACCTTAACAATTTATCCTCGATTGGTATGTCAATCAAAGAAATATCTGTATATGATGGGGAATTAACAAAGGCTACAGATGGTTTAGATGTGATCATATGACTCGATTTGAACTCAATTAAGGAATATCCATAAGACTTGAAAAATCAAGATAAAATAAAATCTTATAATACACAATGAGTATCTTAAAGGGACCATATACTATACCCATGCAACTGCTTAGAAGAGGAACAATAAAGTCATAAAAATGAGATAAAGGCTCATCTCTATTGTCTGTCGATTGGTACAGAAAGTGGATGACTGATCTGAGAAACTTGCACTACACTTGGAACAATTTCCTTTTTAAAAAATACCATCATCATTAAGAAAGACAAGAACATACATGTCTAACTATCTTTGAACCATTTCCTTTTTAATGTCAAAAAATACATATCAAAATCAACATCAAAATCAATATCAACCGTTTTCTTTACTTAACATATGTTTCAAATATACATATCAAATTTAAAAAAAAGGTCAATTTCTTCGCTTCAACCTAGGCATTCCCATAGTCCTTCCCTCCTAGGCATTTCCATCTCTTCGTGATCGCAAATTCCACCTCGATTCATCTTGCAACGTTGGCGCTTGAAAGTGATTAGATTTTTTCTTTGTTCTTCTCTCATTTTCATCATGGCTTTCAACATCATCATCGTCTTCTTCACTTTCACTATAATCGTCCTCCTCATTTTCACTTTCCACTTCTTCACCTCTAGTCCGCACTGTCTTCACGGCACCTGTCTGTACAGAAGTATTACTCGATAGTAGATCATGATCTGCCTATACATAACGCATGGATTCTCTAGCTAATACTTCACCATTAAGTACAACTTGTAGCATCTCTATACTGGTATGTCGCTGCAAGTAATCAATAGATAAACAAAATAGACCATTAGTTTTATTTTTCATAATTATAAGATATATTAAGACAATAACTTAACAAAATACATGTAATAAATAACATACCAATCTCCTATCATCATCATGGCCTATAGAGGATTGTACATGGGATTGCCTCTGCGACGGGAGGCGCATAGGGGTTTCTCTAAATCTCTGCATAAACATGTTGTACCAAGCCATGTACTCTTTTGTAGGTACACCACCAAAATTATCCAAGGCTGCCTTGATAACATTACATTCTCGCTGCTTTCTATCTTTTATCTTTCTGCTTATGACCGGCACATGAAGTACACCGCAATTTTATGTGATTCCTCATATGGTTGCCAGGTCACCCACAAAAAAAACATGACACATTAAATAAGCACACAAGCCAACAAGCCATGGAATTCTTATGATGATTATCTACTAGAATATAAGTACACAAGCCAACCACTAAGAAAATTTTAGCCCAAGAATGACAATAGACAATAGAGAAAAAAAGCCAAACTCCATAACAAATTTGAAACAAAAACTTCAATAATTCTTAAGCCATGATCAATCAATTTAGATCAAATTACTGAATGATTTTCAATCTAAAAAACATCCAAAATTTCCTACCACCAAGATCATTCTAGCCCTAAAATGACAATAGACAAAAAAAAGCCAAACTCCATAAAAAATTCATAAGTTCTTCATTGTCAATGATATATCAAATACAACAAACTTCAACAAACAATAACCCAACAATAGATTTTAGCGATTTTATTCCATAAACTGCTATATATTTATTTAATAAGAAATAGTTAAAAAACTCTTTCATACCTTTGATGGGGTTGAGAGATTGAGCTAAAAATCGAGCTCAGGCTTTGGAGGCTTGGGTTGGGGCGAAGAAATTGACAGCCCGAGCCGTTTCACAGAGAGGGTGGGCCTTTAGTCCTTTACAAAGGGAGAGGGAGAGAGCTCGAGCTGAGAGAGGGAGAGGGAGATTGGGCCTGGACAGAGAGCTAGAGAGAGGGAGGAAGCTCGGGCCAAGAGTTAGAGCGACAGAGAGAGAGAGAGAGAGAGAGGAACTGTGGTTAAAAAATGCGAGAGAGAGAGACAGAGAAATACCGGTTAAAAAATTAGGTTGTCTAGGGTAAAGTAAAAAGGAAGGTAGTTTAGGTTTTTTTTTTTCTTTTTTCTTGGAAGGGGGGGGGGGGGGAGGTATTTGCATAGAAAGTGTGTTTTTTGGAAAAAAGTGAGAAAAACTTAGGTTGGGGGTAAGTTGCATAAAAAGTGTCTTCTGGGTTTTTTTTTTTTGTAATTTTCCCTAGATACAATGCCATTGGAGCGATGGCACAACATTGACAGTTGAGGCAACCAGTAGAAAATTGTGTCTTTTTTTGTTGATTTTTTTTTTTTGGTAATCTAATGGGCAAGATAGACCCCTACCCATTTTTTTTAAAATTGAATAGAAATTAATTTTTTGAAGGAATTAGTAGGTGGTGTTTGTGGTGGGAATAGAAACCACAACATGATGACTAGGGTGTAGGGTTCTACGACCACAACCCCAGCCCCTTTTCCAAAAATAAATGTGTACCATGCTCTCAATTTGGACACCATATTAATAGGGAGAAATATATAATGAACCTCTATATGTTCATTATAAGGGGGTCACAATTAATCTTAACTATTATATATAAAATTGAGTGGTTGTATTTATTCCATTGACCAAACTCAAAGTTCAAAGAAATGTTTTCCAAAATTGTGAGACATCCAAGCTATCAAGTTGTGACCTTTTCCCTAAGGGCCCGTTTGGAATGCAGGATTTTTCAATCTTAGGAAAAGTCAATCTTGGAATTGAGATTTACTAGAATTGACATTTCCTATAATAAGGTTGGTCGGATGCCTCGATCTCGCCTCCCCGGATCTAGGTAATCGGGTGACACGTGTCTTAGGTTTAGAAGACCCGGGACTTGAGATCGCTCTATCGGGAACCTTGTTCACGAACAAAGGCAGGTGCCCAATTAGTGAGAGAGGAATTTTATTCGTGAGTTGGAGACCTACCTCACCTTGGTCTATGACTTACTCGAGCTGACTTGCGCGGGTGCCCTCTTAGGTTACAACGGAAACCCCCCCCCCCCTTGCTTGAGCTGGTTTGGAATCGCCTCCCTTAACCTGCAATCTCCTTGTTTTCTGCACAACACTATCATGGTTAACTTGCAAGACAAGTGGGCTAAAGGACCCACCCTTGTCTTAGGGCAATTCATGTTCATATGGCAAAGAAGATGAGAAGTTATGGTGATGAAGAAGAAGGTTTGAATAAAGAAAGAAAAGAGAAGAGAATTTGATAAGGAGACAAGACTAGCATGATAGTTGAACCAGTACAGTGACCGACTTGGTGTGATAGCAAGACAAACATGGTAACTCAGACCGGCGTGACGACAATACTACTCGAAACCAAGGTCGCTATGATTGTCCTAATCTGGTGTGGTAGCAAGACGGACAAGGTACGCAGGACCATCACGACAACATTGCTAGACTAAGTCTATCCTTTAGTCAAGTAATAATGAGGAGAAAAGATAAGAAAATAAAACTAAGAGAAGGCGCGAGACAACGAAGAGAGAGGGTCTCGATGATGATAAGATCGCCACCCACGGCCGTGGAGTAATAGTGTCGTGGCCCCTAGATGACACTGGACACTGCTGCTCACGGTGAAAGGGGCAGGCAGTGAACTTCAAACGGCATTAGACATCGTCGTTGGTAACACGAGAAGGCAGCGTATCCCTCCTCGGGTAGCGATAGCTTCTTATGAAGTGCACAGCGATAGGTGTGGGATGCAAGCAAAGCCTGCGGATGGTGATGGACGTCGAGTGCACGAAAGAAGCTCGTAGACGGCGATAGGCATCGTCGCGACCCTTCGCAGGCGGCGATAGGCATCGCCATCTGCGATAGGCATAGGGCGTAAGAAAGAAGCTCATGGAAAACGACAGGCATTGTCGTGACCCTTCGGGGCCGGTGATAGGCATCGCTGTCTGTAAAAGGCGCGGAACGCAAGAGAAGCTTGCAGACGACTATGAGCAGCGCCATTTGTGAACTTCGTTGAGAGATAGAGACAAATAAAGAGAGGGGGAAAGAAACTCGTGCATAGCGCTACCATCACCATGCACGACCTGCAAAACCACAGGAAAGGAAAGAAAGAAAGCGGCATGCATAGCACTGCTACTGCCTTGCATGGCCTCTGAGAAAAACTCAGATGAAGGAGAAGAAAGAGAAGAAGGGAGAGAAGAAGAGAGGAAAGAAGAGAAGATAAAGAAAGAGATTTACCTTAAGCCTAGGGGTACCGACGTAAAATTTTCTCTCTCCTTCCTGTCTCTCTCAAAACTTGACTCAACAATAAAAAGAGATGGAAATTTTATTAAGCAAAGTTCCCTCCATGTACAATGATAGTACATGATATATATAGAGTTTTGCCCAAACATGGGTGGAATGATCAAAATTAAACCTAATTCCTGAAAATTATGATCTAATTGAATTAAATAAAATAAGAAAATAGGGTGCAAAATGACTTATTTGCCCCTTCCCAACAATTCATGGAATTTCAAAACAGTCCCTGCTGCTGCCCTAGAACGTGCGTCATCTTTCATGGATGATTCGATGTTACTTTGGGGCCCATTTGTCCAAAAGATGATTATTTTCTTGTAGGGCTCGGCGTGGAGATCGATTTGATACCAACTTTGAGCCATGGTTCGTGTTTTTAAGCCACGATCATGCGACTTGAAATTCGTGTGAATCTTGAAAAGTTTTGATCGATGGTTAGTTTGTTTCTTGATGTTTTTTTGTACTTATTAATTGTATTTCACTGAGCATGCTGTAACGATCGCGTGACAACAAACGCGGCTTGATTATGTGCCCGGATGAAGTTTTTGCAGTCTTGAGTTTTTGACCGAAATTTAGAATTTCGTTGCCGAAATTTGCAGCCACTTCATCGGCTTCGTGTGTGAAATATGACTATTTATCATATGTGGAGTTCAAACCGATGATATCCATGGACCTTATGCATGTGATGCAACTAGTTTCACGTCGATCAGGTTTACGAGCATCGTGATTTGGCCGCTCGAGCGAGGCATGTCGCTGTTGATTTTCCTGCAACTTTCTTCACGGATCAGCAACTTCTCTTTAGCTTTTCTTCAAGCGCGGGAGTCATCACAGGGCATGCCATATATCGAAACTGAATCGTCTCGATGAGATGAACACGCTCCAACAAGTTTGAGCATGATGTGATCTTGGACAAGTGAAATAAGAGCGTTGCAAGTCACTGTTCGTGACTGGCCCTTTAATAGAGCTTAGCTGCAACGTGGCTGCAAGGGAATACTGTGTGGTGGTTAGGTTCCTTGAACTCGCCTCCTCGGATCTAGGTTATCGAATGACACGTGTCTCTGGTTTGAAAGACCCAGGACCTGAGACCGCTCTCTCGGGAACCTTGTTCACAGAACAAGGGCAGATGCCCAACTGGTGAGAGAGAAATTTTGAACGTGAGATGGGGACCAACCTCACCTGGGTCCGTGACTTACTCGGGCTGCTCATATGGGCGCCCTCTTAGATCATGATAGAAAGCCCCCTAGCTGCTTCAGCTAGTTCAGAATCTCCTCCCTTGACCCTCAATCTCCTTATTTTCTGTACAACACTATCATGGTTAACTTGCAAGACAAGTGGGCTGAAGGACCCACCCTTGTCTTAGAGCAATGCACATTCATGAGAAGTTAAGGTGATGAAGAGGAGAGTTTGAATAAAGAGAGAAAAGAGGAGAATTTTGATAAGGGGACGAGACTGGCATGATAGTTGGATCAGTACAATGACTGGCTCAGAGTGATAGCAAGACAAGCATGGTAACTTAGATAGGCACGACGACAATATTACTCAAAACCAAGGCCGACATGACTATCCTAATCTTGTGTAGCAGCAAGACGGGCATGGTACTTAGGACCAACACGACGGCAATACTGCTTGACATACAGATCGCTATGATGGTGCTAAACTGAGTATACCCTTCAATCAAGCGAGAATGATGAGAAAAGAGAAGAAGAGAAGGGGTGAGATGGCGAAGAGGGACGGTCCTAACGGCATTAAGCATCACCAACCACAGCCGTGGAGTAATAGTGTCGCGTCCCCTAGAAGGCGATAGACACTACTGCTCATGGTTAAAGGGGCAGGCAGCGAACTTCAGACGGCATTAGGCCTTGTTGTTGGCAACACGAGAAGGCAACACATCCTTTCGTGGGAGGCGATAGGCATCGTCGTTGGCAACACGAGAAGGTAGCACATCCTTGCTGGTGGAGATAGATTCTGGTGAGGTACCCGATAATAACTTCTCGTGAAGAGCACGGCGATAGATTCTCGTGAAGCACACAATGATAGTCGTGAGGCGCAAGAGAAGCTTGCGGACGGTGATAGGCACCGATAGCATAGTAGAAGCCTGCAAACAATGATAGGCATTGTTGGGACCCTTCGCGGGTGGTTATAGGAATCACCGTCTGCGATAGGCTCACAACAGGGTGAGACCCCTGCAGACGACAATAGGCATCGCCGTCTAGCGCTTACGCGGGATGCCAAGGATACCCAATTTTATTAAGCAAAATTCGGTCCATGTACAATGATAGTACATGATATATATAGAGTTTTTCCCAAGCATGGTGAATTGATCAAAATTAAACCTAATTATTGAAAATTAAGATTTAATTGAATTAAATAAAATATGAAAATAGGGTGCAAAAATGACATATTTGCCCCTTCCTAACAAATGAGGAAATTATCGAACAGTCCCTGCTGCTGCCCTAGAACGTGCGTGATCATTCATGGATGATCCAGGGTTGCTCTGGTGCCCGTTTGTTCGAAAGATGATTATTTTCTTATAGGCCTCAGCATGGTAGTCAATTTGATACCAACTTCGAGCTATGGATTGTGTTTTTATGCCACGATCATGTGACTTGAAATTTGAATGAATATTATAAATTTCAGATCAATAGTGTGCTCGTTCCTTGATTTTTCTATGATCTCTTTGTTGGATCACACTGAGCATGTCGTCACGATCGCGTGGCAACAAACGCAGCTCGATTTAGTGTTTGGACGAGGATTTTGCAACTTTAAAGGTTTGGCTGGAATATGGGATTCCAGCGCTGAAATTTATAGCCACTTCATTAGTTTCGTGTGCAAAATCCGACCTTTCATCATGCACGAGATTCGGATGAATGATATCTATGGACCTTACACACGCAATACAACTGATCTTACGTTGATCGGGTTTGCGAGCCCCATGATTTGGCCGCTCGAGCGAAGTGTGTGGTTGCTGATTTTCATGCAACTTTCTTCATAGATTGGCAACTTCTCTCAAGCTTTTCCCCTTGCTCGGGTGTCGTCACGGGGCATGCCACATATCAAAACGCTCGTATCAACGAGACGAACACACTCAAAAAATTTGACCATGATTCGATGTCGGACAAATGAGATACGAGCATCGAAATTCACTGTTCGTCATTGTCCCTTTAATGGTGCTTACTTGCAGGTGGCTGCACAGGAATAGTGTGTGGCTCCTCCTGTTTTGGTCTTTTACTCATAACGTCTTCCTAGAGTGTCCGTTCACATTAAGATTTGACCTCTAGGGGTTTTCAACCGTGTTGGTTCCAATGGCGGTAGTCCCATAGTTGTTTGATGTATCGAAAATATAGGTCTAGTTACAGGGGATCCATTTCAGGATGCTAAAGGTTGATTCTACCGAAACTATTTCTTGTATGCACTGCCTTAGACATGTCAGAATGCGACGAAACTTGGCAAAAGATGTTTTGGAGCCCTTATGAAGATCTTGGCCAGTTCTAAGGCCATTCTAAGGCTATCAAAATTTCCACTGTTTGTCAAGCTTTATTGACCGACTTCTCTTTTGTTCCTCATCGGGGACCCATGGTGCTGAAAAGTGTCATCAAACAGCATGCCCCACCAAATGTTGTGCTTCGAGAGAAGCAAGAAGGATAGCATTCAGAAAATTTTCCTCTGGCTTTATTTCTTTTTTCTTCCTAGCTACAGGACCACCGAGGAGATCCACATAATGTTGTAAGTAGGATGCTCAAACATTTAGATGCAATGTACAGGTCCATCCATGGAGACTTTAGGGGGAGAAGATACTTCGAGGGATCTTCTCATAGTCCTCACCCTCAAGGGACTATTTGAGATTCTAACTGCTGAGATTTTTATGTGGACCTCGTTGGCCAGAATCAAGCCTATCTGGCGGCCAAGTGCAATGAGCCTTTGGTAGGCATTGTTTGCTACTACACCAGGTTTTATTTTGACAATCAAGGTTCCTCTGTGGGCCCTCATCCTGTCGGGTCCGGTAGGGGGCTTTTTGTTGGCTGGTCCCAAAAGTCTGGGCCTATCGGCTAAGGAGGGATTTTGGTGAGGCGGCCTCATGGCAAGGCATCACCCTAAAGTCTCTAGTAGGTTCACCCTGGCTTTGTCAGTTTCTTGCCTTTGTGGGGGTCTTTAGCATTTTGAGGGATTTGTTGTTCATCGCCTGCAACCTCAGAGAGTCTTTTTTATTTTGGTGTTGAAGTTTGGGAGATCTTGTGAGGCTCTCACTCCCGGGTGAGCCATTTTGTGTTGAGATTGAATGCTGGCAGCTGAGGATTTTGCGTGACCTTGCTAGCCAGATATATGCCTGTTTGGCAATTGGGTGTCGGCTGAGGCTGTGATACTGCGTCAACCTACTTTATTGGTCCAAGTGCCCTTTGTGGGTTTTCACCTAGACTGGGGAAGTGGTGCTGTAAAGATGGTTTTCACCGACATACTTTATTTTTGGGCTCTTTTACCCATGATCTTGTGGTCATGCCCACCCTTTTTCATCCGTTTTTGCTCGCAACGCCCTTTTGGGTTTTCACCATGCCCAGGTTTTTGTTTTCACGAAACTCTTTTACTCATGGTTTCATGATCATGCCCGTCCATCATTTTTACTCATGGCGTTCCCTTGTCCAAGTATGTACCATGCTTGTTATTTTTTTTTATCCTTTTTTTTTGTGACGACGTGTTTAAGGTCACGCCTTCGGGACCTGTGTGAAACCTTGTAACATCATGTGGCCAAGACGTGAACTACAGTTTAAGGTCATACAACTAGACCATGGTGGTGATGAATGGCAGTCTTTGGAGGCCATGGAATGAGTATGGTGGTGGTTTTGACTCACTTTGGGGAGATGGCACGAGGCTACTTATGAAGGATGGATGATAAATGAATGGTAGGTGAAAAGTGGTGTCCCACTAACTGACGGCGTGTATGGATGGTGGGATGGTTCGCCATTTTATGAGCATGGGTGAAATCACTAGGGAATGATGAATGGTAATAATGAAGTGAATGGACTCACTGAAGAAGCAATGAAGGTGGTGCTCACACACGATAGGGTCGGTTAGGGAAGGCATGCGTGAAAATGTATGTAAAGGGCATGTGCGTGTGTGAGGGAGTGTATTTTAAGGTCATGCCTCCGGGACCTGTGCAAAGCAGTTTAACGTCATGCGGCCATGGTGTGCACTATGGTTTAAGGTCATATAGCTTAGATCGTGGCTATGTAGTTTAAAGTCATGCAGCTAGAACCATGTAGTTTAACGTCATGCAACTAGACCTCCACTATAGTTAAGGTCATATAGTTTGGACCATGCAGTTTAGGGTCGTGCACCTGGACCATTTAGGTGGGTTGTCATGTAGGTGAAGCTCCATGGGGAATAGGTCCATGGATAGCAATTCAACTCCCTTGGGGAGAAAAATAGTTAAAACTAGCAAGAGGTTTGGATGGAAAAGCATACTTCACTAGGGATTAGGGGACAAGTATGACTCCCTAAGGTGAAAGATGGAACTCCATGGTTCAAGGAAAGTAACTCAACTCTTGGGGGTATGATAACTTGGTGCGCGACTCACCCACAAGGGATTAAAGGGGTAAGCATGACTCCATGGAGATAATGAGCAATGGTATGTAACTCCGCTGAGAATGACAGGCTGGAGCACAGATGCAACCTCATGGGAATTGAAAAGATAAGAATGCCACTAACTCCCTGGGGATAATGGGCTGCAATATGGATGTGACTCCTACTATGGATGAGAGACAGTGGCTTGCATATAGCCTTTTAACGTGGCTGCAATATGGATGGACTACGGTGCTAAGCCTTTTAGCGTCATGCGGTTAGGACATACGCTACAGTTTAAGGTCATTTAGCTGGACCATTGTTTAGAAGTTTAGAGTCATGGAACGAGGATTGTGCAGTTTCAGGTCATGTGACTAGACCTCCGCTACAATTTAAGGTCATATAGTTTGGACCAGGATGTTAAGCCTTTTAACGTCATGTGGCCAGAATGTGCACTACAATTTAAGGTCATACAGCTGGACCATGGTTATGCAGTTTAGAGTCGTGCACCTAAACCATTGCGGTGGGAAGGGAATGTGACTCCACGGGGGAATAGAGCCATAATTGGAGACTCGACTCCCTTAAGATTGGAGACTGTGGTGCAGGGAATGAACTCCCTGGGGATGCAGAATGATGGTCCAGATGGAAGTGCCATAGCATGTGCACGACGCTAAGTTTTGGATGATGCAAGTGGCATTAGGCCTAGATGACATGCACATGGCGTTAGGCCTTAGTGAAGCGTGCAGCGATAGCCTCTTGTGAAGCGCACGGTGATAACTTCTGGTAAGGCGTGCAGAATTAGCTCCTTGGTGAAGCGCGCAACAATAGCTTATAGTGAAGCGCACAGCATTAGCTCCTTGGTGAAGCACATGGTGTTAGCTCCTTATCGAATCACTTGGCAATAAGGCACAACAATAGCAATAGATGGAGACAGGTTCATGAGGCACAGGCGGCAGCGACTCGTATCTAGGCCTCAGGCTTGACCCGCCCCGTCCTGGACCTATCGCGGTCTGAGGACACAAACTGGGGCGTCATTTTGAACTTGTGAGGTGCACTTTGTGGCACTACTGAGTATAAAAGGGGTAAAAACCCCATTTTACTGTTTTACCGAAAGGTAAAACAGAGAAGTGAGTTTCAGAGAGAAAGAGCCGGAGTTTCTATCAAGAGACCTCCGACAAGAGTTCCCCTGCCAAAACGCACAGTATATAGGCCTTCAGGAGCTTTCCGGTGAACTTGAGCAGGTCGTGAATCTTTGCAACATGCTTGCAGACGTTTTCTGAGAGTGTTAAGGCTTTTTCAAGTAAGGAACGGGGGCTTTGCATAGCTTTTACCTAGACTCTGGTGAAACTGCGAGAGTCACAGTGGTACTCTGCTAGAGTTACGGTGATTTTTTGGTAGTTCCGTGGTTGGACTCTGACAATCTTCTAGTTATCAGAAGAGAATAAGGAGGAGCAGTAGTGGGTTCACCGGAAACACAATGAAATTTCGGTGAGTTGTGGCGAACTATAGAAGTACAAGGAGGGCAAATAGAGATGTCGTAAAGGGCTTTCGGGGAACTTCGGGCAGTTTTCGCTAGCTTCGATCGCTAGTGGAAGAAAGGAAAAGACGAGGACGGGTTTCCCGGAGAGTAGGAGTGAGTTCCCGATGAGGAGAGGAAACACCGGTAGGGGAACGAATAGGGTCTGACGGTGGTTCCCAGTGGATGGAGAAGTATTTTCGGTGAGGAGAGGAAACGCCTGTAGGGGAAAGAACAGGGTCATACGGGGGTTTCTGGCGGATGGAGATGAGTTTTTGACAAAACCCGAAGGATTGTGGGGGAGGCAAAAGGTCACGAGAGGTTGACCGTCACCAAGAGGCAATAGTTGGGGAAACAGAAGAGGCGCGAGGGTTAATGCCCCCTGAGAAATGGGGACAGTGGGAACCGGAGCACGACATGGGCATGCGCGACATTAAGTCCCATGCAATGCTGCCTTCGCATAGTGATAAGCTTCTCGCAGTGACAGCCATGCTCGATAGCATGCCGGTCACAACAATGGTCGCGCATGGTATTGGCCTGCCTGTGGTGATGGTAGAACGCGACATTGAGTTGCGCACGATGATGGTTGCGCACGGTGTTGGGTTACGTATGGCTATGGTTGCTCACGGTATTGGGTTGTGGGTGGTGATGGTTGTGCACGGCGTTGGTTGTGCGCGGCGACGACCATGGACAGCGATGTCTCGTGGGGCGAAGAGTGATGGCAAACGAGAAGGCTCAGTCACTGTGGTCTATTGAAAGCCAAGTCCTCCAGTGCAACAGTGAAGTCCATGTTGTTTTGGAGGAAGGGAATCCATCATAGGCCAACTCCTTGCCATGGAAGTCCGCTTTGTATGTCTGATAGACTCTATCAGAGTACTTCTTCCCTCTCCTGGAAACCAGTTGTACTTTGTCAATGAATTGAAGCTGACTCAAAAATGGTTGGTCCTCCTTGAAAGCAAGAGTAACACTTCGGCATGAACATCCCCTTTTTCTCTGAAGCAAGAGCAACTGTTGATACTATATTTGTAACCTCCCTGTTACAACAAAAGAAATGAATTTCTTTTGAGTTGGATTGCTATTTTTCTTTTCTATTTCTTTCTTTTTACTACATGTACCGTATTTTGAGAGCACATCAGAGATAGTACTTCTTTAGGTATCGTCCATTGATAGAGGGCATTGCCTCTTCTCCATCAGAGTTTGCCAATATATAGGCCCCATTTGGTGTGACCTTTTTTATTATGAAGGGACCTTCCCACATAGGTTTGAACTTTCCTTTGCGGTGTCCATGCATGATAATCATTCTCTTGACTGCTAAGACTAGATACCCACGAGCGAATGAGCAAACCTTGACAGATTTTTCAAAGGCTCTCTTCATTCACCCCTGATTGAGCTCAAGGTTTTCCTGGGCCTCTAGCCTCTTTCCATCAAGAGCATCCAACTCCTGATAACGGAGCTTGACCCTCTCATCTTCATTCAGTCCCTAATGTATAGCAACACGGAGTGAGGGTATTTGAACCTCAAGGAGTAAAACTGCTTCACCTCCATAAACCAGGGAATAAGGGGTAGAGTTTTGTAGCATTTCGAGTGGTGGTGCGATAGGCCCATAGAGCTTCAGGCATCCTCTCATGCCAATTCTTCTTTGACTTCGAAACTGACTTCTGGAGCACCCTGCATAGGGTTTTATTGAACGCCTTAACTAAACCATTAGCTCGAGGGTGGTACATGGTCGAGTACTGCCACTCAAAGCCGAACTGGTTAACTTGGCGATCAACGTGATGGATTTTGAACTGAGGGCGATTATCAGATATTATTTGGTTCGGAACCCCGAATCGATATATGATGTGGTGATGCACGAAGTTGACCAAAGTAGACCATGGAACCTGCTTGAGAGGGACTTCTTCAGCCCATTTGGAAAAGTAATTTTTCGCTCCTAGGATAAAGGCATGACCCAAGGCAAAAGAAGGGTCGATGGGTCTTATAATATCGATACCCCACTAGGAAAAGGGCCATGATGTCACTGTAGGATGGAGACGCTCTAGGGGCTGGTGAATGAGGCTTGAGTGCATTTGGCACACCTGGCATCTTTTAGCATAGTTTTAGGCATCAGCCACCATTGAAGTCCAGTAATAATCGAGTCTGCGTATGCATTCATAGAGCTTAGGGCCGGATTGGTGCAGCCCACAGATACTTAAATGCACTACGTCCAGTACTTTCTTTGCTTCTGGTGCATCGACACATCTGAGGAGAATTCGTCAAATGATCGGCGAAAGAGAACATCCCCATCGAGAAGGGTGTACTTGGTAGACATCTGTCGTATACCGTTGCATTTCGTCCAATCCTCAAGTAGCCTTCCATGCTTTATGAAGTTCATGATAGGCTCCCTCTAGTCTTCCACGTTTTCAACTTCTGCACACATTGGGTTGAAGAATTTAGGCTCTTGATAGGGGAGATTCCAAAGGAACTTGGTGAGCCACGAGAAAGTCTATTGAGTCTTGACCTTTGACGGCCCTCTGTGGTATATACATGATGTTGAACTCCATTAGCAATAATGCCCACTTAGCCAAGCATCCTGACAGGCATGGCCGGTTCATAAGGAACTTGACCGGGTCTGCCTTGAGATTAGCTTGACTTCGTGACCGAGCAAGTAATGGTGGAGCTTCTGTACCACAAAGATCAAGGCTACGCACATCTTTTCGATGGGAGGGTAATATTTCTTGACCTTGCAACCTATGACTGAGGTAATAGAGTGTTATTTCTTTACCCCCATCATTGTTCTATGCTAGGAGTGCCTCAAGTGACTCATCAAGAGCAATCACGTATAGGATGAGAGGTCTTCCTAACACCGACCTGGAGAGTACCAAAGGGTTCAACAAGTACTACTTGATATCATCAAGTGCAGCTTGGCACTCCTCATCCCATATGAAGGGAGTGTCCTTCTTTAGTAGGTGTGAAAAGGGCATGCATCGTCCTGAGATATTCGAGATGAACCTTCGAATGTAGGCCAGCTGTCCTTTGAGAGATCGAAGCTCACACAGGGTTGTAGGCGATGGCATATCTTAAATCGCCTTGATTTTGACTGGCTCGATCTCCAGCATGTGATACCTCATAATGAACCCTAAGAACTTTCCTGAGCGTACACTAAAGGCACATTTCAAGGGGTTCTTCTTGAGTTGGTGACGTCAAAGCCGCTCAAACACCTTTTTAGGGTCCTTTATGTGAGCATCCTTCGTTTCAGACTTCACCACCAAGTCATCCACATAGCACTCGAGCTCCTTGTGCATCATGTCCTTGAAGATGGCCGTCATAGCTCGTGGCACTAGCATTCTTAACCCAAAGGGCATCACAATGTAGCAAAAAACACCTTTTGGGGTCAAGAATGCAGTGTCTTCTTCATCTTCTAGTGCCATCCTGATCTGATTATAACAAAATACCCATCCATGAAGGAGAAGATTTGGCAATGAGCCATGGAATCAACAAGCATCTCGTTGAATGGCAAGGGGGAGTCATCCTTATGGCAGGCATTGTTCAAGTCACGAAAGTCAATATAAACCTTGATTTGACAATTTTTCTTCTTGATTGGGACATCATTAGCCAGCCATTTTGGATATTTGACTTCACGTATGAATCCAACTTGCCTGAGCTTGTTCACGTCAGCATCGATCTGCATCTCGAGGTCGGGTCAAGACCTTCTTGATTTCTGCTTTATGGGTTTAATGGACAAATCAATGCCGAGACAATGGACATCGATTTGCAGGTGTAGATTGGTCTCATGATAATGTCAGGCGAAGACGTCCCGGTTCGCTCGGAGGAGGGAACTATAACTTTCTTGCTCCTCTGGGGACATTTTTGCCGCGGTAAAAGTTGGCCTTGAGTCGGCCTCATCCCTTAAGTTTATTTCTTCGAGCTCATCTGCTGTGGCCTAACCACCTTCTTCCCACTCCTTCGGAGATTCTTGCAATTCCTTGTCAGAGGATTCGGGATGCTTCTTATCAATCTCTAATGAAGAGACCCATGATCTTGATATTTCGGATTCTAAGAGGCTCCGAGCGTGGGAGACAATTTGTGATTCTTGACCGGACCAAGCAATGAAAGGGTCACCTTCGAACATGGAGTCTATGGCATCGCGCTTGGGGTCACTTAGTACTAGCCCCAAGCTAGTGATATGGGCAACAAAGATTTTTTTTACCCTGGGCAAGACGCTCAAGTTGTCTCGCGAGCTTGAGAGTGATGAGACCCTGTTGGAGCATCACCTAGAAGAGGGTCTGCATAGGGTCTAGCTCAAACGTCCCTAGGCTTATGTCGGGAGGTCTTCTTGCACTGGCGGAGCAGGGATTTGAGAGTGTCTTTCTGGGTTACCATGAACTTCCTGACACTGTTGCATCTTCTTTGCCAAGAGCTCATGGAAGCCAATGCATTCACTCAGGTCATGGCCTTGTATAGAATGATACGGACACCAAAGTTTCTTAGTTTCAGGAGGCAGGAACTTCAAGCATTACTGAGAATAGTGCATGGGGGACAGCCGATGCCTCGTCATCCTCCTGAATTGTCACTACATGGGAAGCTTCTATTGCCCCGAATGCTCTCTTTTGCTCTTCGAACTTTATCTGGACCTTGTTAATGTGGGCTTCGATAATGTCTTTGAGCATATAGCACTCTTGAGTGGGGTTTCCTACTCTCCTGTGATAGGCGCAGTACCTCTCATGTGTCTCCTATCTAGCTTATTCTGGGGTGTTGACCTCCAGTAGCCAGATCATGTTTTGCTCTAGTAGTAATCAAAGCAGTGCAGGACCCACTCCTTCTTGAAGGGGTACACCTTGTTCAAATGATGGATTCAGTAATCACTTCGATTTATATTTTTAGGGGGCGGGACCTTGTTATAGGACTGTTGCTGCTTCCCTTCAGCCTGAGTGTCTGTGCCTTAGAGAGGTCCAAAGTTTGAGGGGCGGCTTTGTTAGTGTCAGTCACGGTGACAGCCACACTAATCATCACTTTTTACTGGTTGCCCTGATTGTTGGAGTCAGAATTGTTATTGCCCCGATTGTTTCCTGAGCTAGAGGGCAGCTGATGAGATCCACCATGGTGTTTGGACAGACCTTCTATATGAATCGCGTTAGAAATGAGTGGTTAGGTGCTTCGATCTCGTCTTCCTGATCTATATAATCTGGCGGCACGTACCTCGCATTTCTGTTAAATCTGGGGTTTGAGATCACTCTCTCAGAACCTTGCTAGAGAGCAAGGGCAAGTATACTAACTGATGAGAGAGGAATTTTAGGTGGGTTTGGGACTTACTCAAGCTGGCTCGCGTGGGTGCCTTCTAATATCACAAAGAAAGCCCCCCAGCTGTTTTAGTTGCTTCAGAAGCACCTCCCTTGACCTGCAATCCTCTTGTTTTCTGCAGAACACTTCTATGGTTAGTTTGTAAGGCAAGTGGGTCAAGGAGACCCACCCTTGTCGTAGGCCAATATACATTCATGTGAGAGCATGATGAAATGTAAAGTTTTAGATATAGATATAAAAGAGAAGAAAAACTCAACAGAGATTCAAAGCTAGCATGATGTCCAGACAATTATCAACTCGGAGTGATAACAAGATGGGCATGGTCCTTAGAACCAGCACGGCAACAATACTACTCAAAACTAAGACTGAGATGGCGGTGCTAAGCTATATCTACCCTCAGTCAAGTTAGAAGAGAAAAGGACGAAGAGAAAAGAGAGAGACGACAGAGGAAGGAAGAATTTAGACGGCAATGGGTATCGTCGTTGGTAACACGAGGAGGCGACATGTCCCTAACGAACAGTGATGGCTCCCAACAAGGCATACGGTAATAACTTCTCATAGGTCTCATGGTAATTGCTTCTCTTAGGGTGCACGTCGATGGGCGCAGGGAAGCGCGGAAGAAGCCAACGTGTGGCGATGAGTATTGCCTCGACCCTTTACGGACAGCGATGGGTACTGCCGTCTGCAACAGTCACGTGATAACGTGAAGCCCTGGCAGGCAGCGATAGGCTTCATTACCTGCGTCCTTCGCTGAGGCGCTTAGGATCCATCGGCAGACGACGATGAGCCGCACCGTCTATATTCCTCGCAAAAGAGATAGAACAGAGGGAGAAAGAGACCCGCGCATGGAACTGGCATCGCCATGCGCAACCTGTGAGGCTACCAAAGAGGCATGCACAGCATTACCACTGTTATGCATGGCCTCTGAGGAGAGCTCAGATGAGGAAGAAGAAGAAGAAAGAGAAAAAGAGAGAAAAGATGAAAGAGAGAGAGAGAAGAAAAGAAAAAGAAGAGAGAGAAGGTTTACCTCAAACCTAGGGGTATCGGTCAAAAGTTTCTCTCACCTCACTCTCTCTCTCAAGCGTGACACAACAGTGGGAAGAAAGAGAAGCTAGATTCAGTAAAAACTCTCTCTTTTGCAAGGAGATGAATCTTTTGTGTGTTTCCTTTTTTTTGCGTACAATGCTGGTACATATATTTAGAATTTGCCCCAAACATGGGTGGATGATCAAAAGTAACCCTAATTGCTGAAAATTAAGATTAAATTGAATTAAAATAAATTATAAAATAGGTTGCAAAATGATAAATTTGCCCCTTCCTAACAATTTGTGGAATTTCATAACAGTCCTTGTGTTGCCCTAAAACTTGCGTGATCTTGCATGGATGATTTGGGGTAGTTATGATGCCTGGTTGATCATAAGATAATTGTTTTTTTGTAGGGTTCAATATGGCAATCGATTTGATACCAACTTTGAGCCATGGATCGCATTTTTAGTGCACAATCATGTGACTTGAAATTTGAGTAGATCTTGAAACTTCAGATCGATAGTGTACTCGTTCCTTGATGTTTTTCAGTGATTTCTTCACTGAACTACACTGATCATGCCATTACAATAGTGGAGCAACAAACGTAGCTCGATTCCGTGCCCAAACGAAGATTTCGCAACTTTGGAATTTTGGCAAGAATTTGGAATTTCGACGACAAAATTTACAGTTGCTTCGTCGGCTTCGTGTGCAGAATCCGACCATTCATCATGTACAGGGTTTAGGCCAGTGATAGCCAAAGACCTTACGCCCATAATGAAATTGGTTTTGTGTTGATCAGGCTTGCGAGCGGCTTGATCCGGTCGCTTGAGCAAGACACAATGCTATTCAATTTCCTGCACTTTCTTCACGGATCAGAAACTTCTCTCTAACTTTTCATCTTGCTCAGTTGTCGTCACGCGACGTACCATATATCGAATCGCTCATCTTAACTAGACGAACATGCTCACCAAATTTGAGCATGATCCGACTTGAGACGGGTGAGACATGAGTGTCGAAAGTCACTGTTCGTGACTGCCTCTTCCATGACGTGGAGTTGCAGGGTGGCCTCACGGGAATAGCATGCGGTCTCTCCTGTTTCACTCTATTTCCTATAACTTCTACTTAGAGTGTTTGTTCAAGATGAAATTTGATCCCTAAGAGTTTTCAACTGTACCGGTTCCAATGGTAGTGGTCTCACAACAAATTGAGACACCGAAAATGTAGCTCTAGTTATAGGGTCTATTTCAGGGTGCTAGAGGCCGATCTTGCTGGAACTATTTCTCAGTTTGCACTGTCTTAGACATGTCAAAATGCAATGAAACTTGGCCGAAGACTTTTGAGAGACCTCATGAAGGTCCTAGCCAATTCTGAGGCTATTCTGAGACTGTCATAATTTCCACTGTTTGCTAGGCCTTTATTGAGCGCTGGCTCCATGTTGATGAAAAATACCTTCCAACAGCATTCCCCATCGAATGTTGTGCTTCGAGAGAATAGAGAAGTGCAATCATTGGGGAATTTTGAGGGATCTTGTCGAAGTCCTCACCCTCAAGGGACTATCAGACCTTGTTTTGAAGGCTAAATGCTATGAACCTTTTGTCATTATTGTTTGCTACTACAACAGGTTTGCTTTTGATGCTCAGAGTATTTCTGTAGGTCCCATCTAGCGAGGTCCAGTTGGGGGCTTTTGACCTATCCCGAAAGTCTGGTCCCATGTAGGCTAGGGGGTTTTGGAGAGACATACCCTGAAGCTTATGGCAGGTTAAACCCTAGCTTCGTCAGTTTCCTGCCTTCGTGATGGTTCTTAGCATTTTTAGAGGTATCTTTTAGTCATTGTCCTCACCCTCAAGGACTCTTGTTGTTGTTGAACTGGGGACATCTTAAGCGGCTCTCACTCCTTGATGAGCCATGTTGAAATGTGGGGGATCTTATGCGGCTCTCACCCCCAGATGAGCCATGTTCTTGAGAGATCTTATGTGGCTCTTTCTCCCTGATGAGTCATGTTCTTGGGAGATCTCATGCGGTTCTCACTCCCTAACGAGCCATCAGGTGCTGTGATTAGATGCTGGCTTTGGAGGATTTTAAGCAGACATCAGTAGCTAAGATCTTTACTGTTTGAAAACTGGAAATGGGCTGAAGCGGCAACCGTACGTCATCTTGTCTTGTTGGTCCAAGCAACCTTTTGCAGGTTTTCACTTGAACAGGGGAAGTGGCACAGTGAAGGCGGTTTTCGTCAACTCTTGTTAACTCTTGTTATTTCTGAGCTCTTTTATTCATGACCTGCAGTCATATCCACCCTTTTCATCCTTTTTTACTCATGTTTTCGTTTCGGGGTTTTCACCGGGCCTAGATTTTTTTCCACGGTACTCTCTTACTCATGGTTTCATGACCATGCCCATCTGTTATTATTACTCATGACGTTCCCTTGTCTAGGTGAGCATGGGTAAGACTCACTTGGGGAAAGGATGGTAATGATGGCGACGATGGTACTCGCACACGAATGGGTCGGTTGGGGAAGATGTGCTCGAAGATGCATGAAAAAGGTGTGTGCGTGTATGTGGGGGTATCTTTAACGTCGTGCCTCCTGGACTTGGGCAAAGTAGTTTAACGTCATGCGGCCAGGAAGAGCACTATGGTTTAAGTTCATATAGCTTGGACCGTGGTTATGCAGTTTAAAGTCATGCAACTAGAACCATGCAGTTTAAGGAACGAGACCCCTGCTATAGTTTAAGGTCATAGAGTTTGGACCATGGATGTGCAGTTTAAGGTCATATAGCACGGACCATAACTGTGCAGTTTAAGGTCATGCAGCATGTAGGTAAAGCCACATGGGGGACAAGTTGTGGATAGCCATCTGACTCCTAGGGATAAAGGTGGTTAAGGCTATACATAAGAAGAGAGGTTTTAGATGGAGATGGCAGCACTGGAGGAGTGGCAGACATAAGAGATTTCACTGGGGGTTAGGAGGGCTAGTGTGACTCCATGGGGATAATTAGCAATGGGGTGTACGCTAAGCATGACAGACCAGAGCACAGATGAACCTCATTAAGGGTTAAAGGCATAAGGATGGCTCTAACTCCCTAGGGATAGCCGGTCGCAGTAGGATGTGACCCTTATTGAGATGTTGGTGCGGAGCCATTAGGGGTTAAGGGGGTAGGTTTGACCCTTGCGTGCATCTATCTCCACTGGGGATGTTGCTAAGACACCCTTTTGACGAAGGAGTGGTCTATCTCTTGGCTAGAGATGTGCGCATGGGCCATTTGTCATGCCGTGCGCTACAGTTTTTAGGGTCTTGTAGATTGGACTGTGGCTATGCAGTTTAGTCGTGCAGTTAGGACTATGCAGTTTAAAGTCGTGCAACTAGACCTCCGCTACAGTTTAAGGTCATGTAGTTTGGACCGTCATGCTAATCCTTTTAACGTTATTTGACCCAGATGTGTGCTATGGTTTAAGGTCACTCAGCTCGACTATAGTCATACAGTTTTGAGTCATGAATCAAAGACTATGCAGTTTAAGTCGTGCAATTAGACCACCGCTATAATTTATGGTCACATAGTTTGCTCCATGCAGTTAAGGTCGTGCAACTAGACCTTCGCTACAGTTTAGAGCCATGAAACGAGGACTATGCAGTTTAAGGTTGTGCAACTAGAACACCACTATAGTTTAAGGTCATATAGTTTGGACCTTGCAGTTTAAGGTCGTGCAACTAGACCTCGGTTGTACAGTTTAAGGTCATGCAGGATGGATTGTGGCGTGGTGAGGGAATGTGACTCCATGGGGAGTAGAGTCATCACCAGAGGCTGGACTTCCTGAGGAGTGAGGCTGTGGTGCAAGGGATGAACTTCCTGAGAGTACAGGATGATGGTCCTGCTGAGAGTGCCATGGCATGTGCATGGCACTAAGTGTCGGATGGCACACACAGCATTAACCCCCTTGGTGAAGCGCGAGACGATAGCTCCCAATGAAACGTGCGGCGATGACCTCTTAGCGAGGCGTGCAGCGATGACCCCTTGACGAGGCGTGCAGCGATGACCCATTGACTAGGCGACAGAGGCAACGAGGGCCTCTAGAATTTTGACAGTCGTCATTCCTACCGAGGAAAGGGAAACCCCGATAGAGGTCGTGATAATAGAAGAGGACGAACCCCCAAGTGCTGAAGAGGGGCCATCCGAGCAGCAGGAGACGATTGCCTCGAGCAATAGATCTGTGGGGGCTGGAGAAGCAAGACGCTCTGAGGGATCAAGCTTGTCGGGCCCTGAGGTGGCACTCATGACTATAGAGGAGGCAGGCGCCGTGGGAGAGCCTGTTGATGAAATGATCGTCATGACAGACTAGGGCGAAGAAGGAGAGGGAGAGGGTGTCGAACCTCCCGAGGTGGAGATGGCTCTGGAGGACAGGACACAGGGAGAGGTCGCTGCCTTGGGAGAGGAGACTACCGAGATGCAACCCGAGACTGAGGTGGTGGCTCCAAGTGATGAGGTCATCCCTGCCCCAGCTGCGGTTGCAATGCTTATAGAGGATGAGGCGACGGTGCCTGGACATGAAAGGATCAAGCCCAACGTGGTCATGTCCAAAGGCCAGAGCGAGAAAGATGTTGCCGAGGTACCAGGGCAGCCTGAGGTTGCTCCTGAGGAACCTGAGACCTTGGCTGTAGTTGGGGGTCCTCTTGCTATGGTTGCTCCTGCTGTATTGCCCAGACCTTCTCTCATTTCCCTATCTAAAAATTGATATAGTTTCTCTCTTTAAAGTTTTAAGATATTCTCTCTTTAATACTTAAGTTTTGAGATAGCTTCTCTCTAAAAAAAATTTAGTTCCTCTCTAAAATTTAATGTAGTTTCTCTCTTTAAATTTTTAAGATACTTTTTCTCTCTAAAATTTAAGATTTGAAATAGTTTCTATCTCTAAAATTTTAATATGGTCACTCTAAAACTTTAAGTTTGAGATAGTTTCTCTCTCTAAAATTTTAATATGGTCTCTCTAAAACTTTAAATTTAAGATAGTTTTTCTCTCTAAAAATTTCTAAAAACTTGATATAGTTTCTCTCTATAAAAATTCATACATTTTCTCTTTCTAAAAAATTTTGTATACTTGCTCTCTCTAAAATTTGATATAGTTTCCCTCTCTAAAATTTTAATACGTTTTCTCTCTCTAAAATTTGATATAGCTTTCCTCTCTAAAATTTTGATACATTTTTTTTCTTCAACAACAAAATGGTCATTTCCTTGAAATGTCAATTCCACAAATTTTGGTGGAATTGAGATTTCTAAAATTTATGCTTAAAATGAGTATTCCGAATCCCATGGAAATCTCAATTCCAACATAAATGCCAATTCTAAACGAACCAAACACTATTGGCCTAAATTTTCCAAGAAAAGTAACTCCTACAAATCTGAATCCAAGGAACCAAACGAGCCCTAATGTCAAATTTCTTCCTATAATAGAATCATTTCGGATTTTAAGTAATTATTTCAAGTTCTTATGTAATTTACTCATTTAAAAAAAAAAGAGTTAAAGCGGTTTCTTTCGAACATGATTTTTTGTTTTTTTAGTTGCTTGATTGGCAAGTGTGTTAGGTCCAATCAAGGTGATCAGTTTGAAAAATCAAGTGATTGTCATGTATTCTGCTTTGTATATGAAGCAAGCAAAAAAACAGGAAGTCAATCTGGTCTGGCTCTTGGGTAGAGTGAGGGAGGGCATGGCATCAAGAGAGATGAAGGATAGGGTGGTGGTTCTTTACCCATCTCCGGCCATCCGCCACCTTCTGTCCATGGTGGAGCTGGCGAAGCTCATTCTTCATCACTCCCCCAAGCTCTACATCACCATTCTCAATGTCAATCCTCCGTTTGATGTAGGCAATACTGCCCCTTACATCGGTCGAATCTCCTCTGAATTCCCGGCCATCGCTTTCCTCGAGCTCGAGCCCCCTGAGTTTTCTGTCGATGATTCTGCCCACCTAGAGACTCTCATCTTCGAATACATCCATCTCGCTAATAATCCTAGGGTCTCTGAAGCCCTCAAGTCCATAACTGAGCACTCTACTGTCGTGGCTTTCGTCATGGACCTTTTCTGTGCCACCGCTCTCGACAGAGCCAAAGACATGCACATCCCCACCTACCTCTTTTTCACATCCAGTGCTGCCGATCTCGTCGTCTTCCTCTACCTTCCCATCCTCCACTTCCAAATTCCCATCAGATTCCGTGACCAGAAGGAGCTCCTTCAAGTCCCAGGCCTCTCCCCTGTCAAGAATGCCTGTGACCTTGCTCGACCGCCACGATAAAGCGTATGACTGGTTCATCAAATCCTGTCGTCAATCAACTCTAATGCAAGGAATACTGGTAAATTATTTTGATGCACTAGAGCCACCTCGTGTCCTTGAGGCCCTTGCCTCCGGTGAGTGCACACCTGATGTTCCCACCCCACCAGTCTACTGTCTTGGTCCTCTCCTCCTCACTCCGGCTGGTGGAAATAGATACTCCAGCTGCTGTATGGAGTCGCTGGATGCACAGCCAGCCGGCAGTGTGGTGTACTTATGCTTTGGGAGCCAAGGGACCTTCTCAACTGCTCAAATAAAGGAGATTGCGACCGGGCTCGAAAACAGCAGGCAGAGGTTCCTTTGGGTAATACACAGTACTCAGCACATGCTAGAACCAGACATTAATGGGCTCTTACCAGAGGGGTTTTCGGGGCGGACCTCCTGGTTGGGGATGGTGGTGAAGTCATGGGCGCCTCAGGTGGCAGTGCTAAACCACGGGGCCGTGGGGCGGTTTGTCACGCACCGCAGGTGGAACTCCATGCTGGAGAGTGTGTGCGCGGGGGGCATGGCCCCTCTATGCAGAGCAACATTTGAACGCGCTGTTTTTGGTGGAAGAGATGGGACTGGCAATGGTGATGGTGGTAGGGGAAGATGGCTTTGTCGATGTAGGTGCAGTGGCTCCAAGCGTGAAGGGGGTGATGGAATCAGAAGAGGGGAAGATGTTAAAGGGACAAGATGAAGGCCCTCAAGCAGAGCGCTGCCTCAGCTCTGAGTGAGGGCGGTACATCGCGCCTCAGTTTCGAAACCGTGGTCACAGCATGGCTCGGAGCAGGAGCAGTGCAGCCTTGAATATCGACTGCAATGATAAAGTGAACTCCTCTTCTTCATCGCTCATCCAATCACCATTATATTATCTGGTTGATTTATGGCTTTGGAAGCTTAAGAGTACCGTGGCTTATCCGCTTAATTTAGAGAAGGGGAAGTATACAATGAGACCATTTACTTTTTATATAAAGTGGTTACAATTAATCTTCATCATTGGATGTGAAACTGGATGGCTGCATTTATTTCTTTGTCCAAATTTAAAAAAGGAATTTGTTTGAATTTTATGATGCACACCATGCTATCAGATTTCACTTATAAGTAATTGTTACCTCTTTGTACCAAAGGTAAATGGTATGTCACAACGTTATTCTATTGAAGCATGATCCACATCAAATTTTCAATAAAAGAAAGTGTTTTGTGTTGGAGAACCCTCCAATTAATCATCACTACCTTAAGATATATGGATGTGAAGAAATAAAAAATTTCAAATCCAAAATATAGGGCATATTGTAACAAGTTAAATTTAGTGCATCTTGTAACAAGTTAATTGGACCATCTATTTTCAAGATTTTCTAAGTGTTTGATCGGCTCAATCTCTACCATTTTCGAAATTTTATATTTTATAACTAGGTACGGAAATAGATTTTCAAGTCATCATAAAGTTTCAAACACCAGGATAACATCTAGAAACAAATTTTAGAGTTGCACCTTACTTAAAGAGGCAACCTAATACAAACCCCAAATAGCAAAAGATTCATCTTATTTAATTAGGTGTATAGCATACTCCCATGCGAGCATATTGTGCATTAATTCCCTTGGTTAAAAGAGATATTTGGGACATATTTATAATTTGAGGTTTTGGGATATAGCAAATAATAACTAGATGACTATTTTCAAAGAAAAAAATAGATTTCAAGTTCTTTAACTGATCAACACCTAGATCTTGTCCTTCAAAAATTGGATGTTCCTTGTTCATACTCACGATGTTATATTTTTTAAAGCATATAGAACATGTGATTTAATAATATTTGTTTTTTGGAATGATTTATGTGTGGACCCAAATATTTTACTTAAAATACAAAATGCTCCGTTTATAAGCACAAATTACAAGGTGGGTCAACCTACCTTTTTTTTTTTTTTTCAAAATTATCCCTCGATCTAAAGATGTCATCCTTAGACCACATTTTAACTTCTGTTGTTTAAAATTTTTTTCGTTAGTAACCCCAAGCTTTAGGGGTAGTGCCCAGGTGGTCCAAGGTTAGAATCCTCACACCGGTGCTAAGCACACTTCTAAAAAGCCATGTTTATAGCATTTGTATCGCCCCAAAAATTACACATACCCTCTTATCATCCTAATAGTCAGTTTTCAAAAAATAATAATTGAATTTGCATCATAGATATGGTTAAAATGAGCACCTTCTAACAATGAATTTAGACCATCCATTTGGTCAATTTCAAGATCTAGGCCCTTACAAACTCAAAACCTTTTTTTTTCCTTTTTCAATATTATTCATCTAATGATAATAACTATCTAAAAATTTTGAAAAGAGAAAAATCATTCTAAGGCCTAGATCTAAGCACCTTAAAAAAATGGATGACTTATGTTGATTGGACTAAAATAACACTTTCTAGGGTGCATTTTCCAATTAGGTTTTTTTGTTTGTGATTGCTCAATGGAATTAAAAGAGTGTACATTTAAATTTTGGGATCAAACAAATGGCACTAACATAGTTTTTTAAAGTTGTTATATTATATTACTATACAACCTTTGCATGAAATCATTCTCCATAAAATAATTATAATATCTGAAATATAGTCAGAATACTTCACCAGTACACGTCAAGTAAAATGATAAGAGTATTTAAAATATTCCATGTATCCAAGGATTGAAAACTCGACGAGTCGAACTGGACTCACCTGGTTCGACTCGGGAATCGGCAGACCCCGTGCGATTCCACTACAATACCAGGAATCGCCGTGTTTAGAGAGAACCAGGCAATTCCCAATAGTGAATCGCCAAGTCACTGTTGAGACTCGTCCAAGAACACAGGCTGTACAGTGTTCTTCATGATTTTCATGGTTTTTTGTCATTTTCTTATTAATTTTCATCTTTTTCAGCTTTATAATTGAATCTTGTAGGCTTTATTTTAAATTTTTCAACCATTTCAATCAATAAAAGGTAATAAAAATCGCCGATTTTGATAAAAAAAAATTGGATCTGTGAAGAACCCTAAAAACGTTTTAGGGTTCCGCTATTTCTTTGATTTCAAGCAAAAGAGGGCATCATTTTTTGTAAAATCTGAGAGTTACTAATCGTAAGAGTGTTGTTCATAAGTGTTTGCTCATAATTTGTGAGTATTTTGGACGAATACATATCAAATTTGAATTTGAAGCCACGGGTGCATGAAAAACAGGTAAGAACTGCATTTTTTTTTTTTTCCGCCATTCTATCAAATTCACTCAATATTTTGCAAATAATATGTTAAATTTATGGGCTTTTGATTCGTTATAGTATTGTTTATCATCACATGTATTCAATTTGATTTTATTTATTCAATTTGAGTTTGATTTTTGAGAAAAAAAGACTGATGTCTGTAAAGAAAAAATGAACTGTCGTTTTTTTTTTTTTTTTCCGCCATTCTATCAATTTCACTCAATATTTGCAAATAATGTGTTAACTTTATAGGGTTTTGATTTGTTATAGTGCTTTTTATCATCACATGTATTTAATTTTATTTTAGTTATTCAATTTGAGCTTGATTTTTTAGAAAAAAAGACTGATGTCTGTGAAGAAAAAATGGACTACGGTTTTTTTTTTTTTTCCACCATTCAATCAATTTTACTTAATATTTTTCAAATAATGTGTTAAATTTATAGGGTTTTGATTTGTTATAGTGTTGTTTATCATCACATGTATTCATTTTGATCTGATTTATTCAATTTGAGCTTGATTTTTGAGATTGAATGACTGATATCTATGAAAAACTGCGTGTTTTTTTTTTTTCCTCAATTCAATCGATTTTATTTAATATTTTGATAATAATGTGTTAATATTATAGGGCTTTGATTCCTTCTAGTGTTTTTTATCAAAACATGTATTCAATTTGATGTAATTTATTCGATTTGAGGCGGAGTTTTTAGTTGGAATGACTGATGTTAGGTGCGTCTGTGAAGAACTGCGTTTTTTTTTTTTTAATTCATGATCAAGTTTTTGAAAAATCGTGATTTTCCAAAAAATTGTGACCAGTTTTTTATTATCATGAGGAATTAAACAATATTTTAAATTTTTATTGTTAAATTTTTAATTCAAAAAATTGCATGTTGATTGATTAGTTATGCAAAAAAATACGTTATTATATTTTTAATGCAAAACTGTATTTTTTCATGTATTTTTAATGCAAAAAAATACATTAACAAATACATGTTGTTAAACTGTATTATATTTTTAATGCAATTTTACATTAAATATGTATTTTTATTTTTTTCAATTTTTAATCCAAAAAATACATGTTATTAAACTGTATTATCATGAATATTATTGTAAAAAAATCGTGGCATGTATGATAATTATCTTATCTGGCATGTATGATAATTATATTATCTTGCATTTTTTAATTTTATTATTAAATTTTTAATGCAAAAAATGTATGTTCCTGATAATTGAGTTGTAGCCATGTTTGAAGATTGCATTTTTTATTATATTATCTTGCATATTTGTAATTGAGATGTACGAGATTTCAATTGAGTTGGGATTGTGTCCACTACATCATTGTAAATTTTATTTGTGGCATTGTGAATGACTATATCATTGTAAATGTTTTTGTGTCAAATATACGTGTAGTGGCATTATGGATGACTATATTATTGTAATTTTTTTCTTGATTCTAAGTGTGACATATACAGACTTTTTTTTTTTTTTTCTCAGTAGGAATTAATTCATGTTTGTTGAAA
Organism: Amborella trichopoda; assembly: GCF_000471905.2. The sequence continues at coordinate 1,876,144 of NW_006497672.1, forward strand.
TGAAGATTTGCGAGAAGTCCGTATGTATTGGCATTGTGAATTACTATACCATTGCAAATATATTTTTTATTGATACTATATTAATGTAATGTAAATTTTTTGTTCTATATGTAATGGCTGATATAGGCTATTTTTATCTATAATGTTGCATAAATAAATTATTTTTCCCAGTAGAAACTAAAATATTTTTGTCAATAAAAATATTTTGCATTAACAACAAATATAACTTCATGAACTACCCCTACATATTATCACTACACATGGTGATTATTTTTCATGTTGAACTGTCAGGTTAATCAGGCCTGCCATAACCCTCTTTGCGACAGATTATTTGGCTGTGGACTCCATTCGGGAATCTGAAGGTGCAATAAAGAGATTGTTTACCAGTGAAAAGTAGTTAAATGACCGCCTCTCGAAGTCCAATATCGGGCTAAAAGTGAACGACATAGTCTCAAATAGGAGGTTCTGGTCTAGATATTCCAGTATCATAGAGGTCGTGCCCTATTGGTCACAGTGTTAAGAATGGTGGATGATGACAAGAATATTACCATGGGCATCCTTTATGAACGTATCAAGAGGGACAAATCAGCTATGGGGGAGAAGTGTAGTTTTGCTAGTAAAGTGATCGAGATTATAGAAAAAAGATGGAACACCAAATTTGGACGTCCAATTTATTATGCAGGTAAATATATATTTATATCATTAGAATGTTTCATTCTAAATTATTTTTTTATGAAATTTTAAATGACATTTCTCTATCTATATATTTTTTAGGTTACTACTTCTACTCAAAATTTTTCTATTTGATACCTGAACATCCTCACAAGATTATAGAAGGAGTCAGATACATTATTGCAAGGTTAGAGAGAAGTAATCGAAACCAAAAAGCAGCAATACAAGACGTATTATTTAATATTTGGGTAAGAACTTGATTGAGTTGTTATATTTGTGATGAATAATACACTAAAACGAAATATTTTGTTTTAGCTTGCTATGTATCGGGATGCTATAGGATCCTTCGGAACTAGACTTGCCAGGAATTCTCGAACTAAGATGAATCCAGGTTATCCCCTAACTAATATTTTGTTCATTCATATACTTAATCTTATGAATTATTCTTGCCCTTACAATGCTTTTTGCATTTTAATCCAGCTAAATGGTGGGAGATATATGGTAGTGATGCACCTCACCTAAAGAGAATAGCAATCAAGGTACTCTCGCAGACATGTTATGCTACTGGCTGTAAGCGAAACTGGAGTACGTTCCAATGGTTGCACACTACTAGAAGGAATCGACTCGTTTCGGAGAAGCTTCATAAACTAGTCTACATTCATTACAACTTCAACTTCTGAGAGCGACAAATAAGAAGGAAGCTTGAAGACTATGGGTCGATAGACTTGGCCACAATATTTGTCACATACACAGCAGAACAATGGGTAGTAGAAGAAGAGGAGC
>NW_006497672.1:1878274-1889293 GCF_000471905.2 Amborella trichopoda
GTGATGAGCAGCATGAAAGAAGAAGCAACCCACCAACATATCCACAATTCGTCAGAGATGTCGGTGATATTGCACCTAATGAGGGAGAGTGGGAAAGGGGTCTAAGGGAAAATGAGAGAGATGATGACTCTGAGGCCAGCCAATCCCAGCCAAATTATTCACATATCGAGTCCCAACAACAAGAGGATAGGGATGAGCACGATAGTGTAGGTGAGCATGAAGGATGAACAAGCTTCGGGGATTTTGGATTAGGACCACAACAAAACACTAACACTCAAGGATTTGGGTATAGTCAGGTACCCACTAATTTGGATGATTCGTTTTTAGAACGAGTCAATGAATTGTCACACGAATTCAATCAATTGCACCAGCGCGACCAAGATGAAGAATGACGTCGTCTGTCATTTTATTTTTAGATTGTATGTTACGAATTGTATGCTTTATTGTAGTCTATGTATGATGATATACTTAATACATGATAATTCTACGTTTATCCTTTTGTGTGATGTAAATTAAATGGTAAATAGTACTTCATGCAGGGAAAGAACATATCAATATTCGCATATTCATGCAAAGAAATGAAAATTCATAATGGAGTACCCTCATTTCTTATTGAATTTCTAAAAAACAACATTTATAATGAATTTTAATATTTTTTTCTAATTTTTTTTAAGGTTTAATCCGACCGATTCAGCCGATTCTTGATCTAGATCGTCGATTCGCCGATCTGGATGGGCTTTTGAGATGCCCGATCCAGGTCACCGATCCGCTTTTTAAACCACTGAATGTATCTATAAGGAGTGCCCCTATTTGTGACACAATGAGTTTGTCCTCGAAGCCAAAAGTGTAAGTTTTGATCCTTAGACCGTCAAAAAGAGTAAAGGCCAACTATTGGCATGTTTATTATATGGGAAAAGTTTATATAAGGGTGAGATCCTAAATAATAAAACTAAGGCACACCTTCAAAATTTACCAGAAGATGTTGTTTCAATACCAAAAATCCTCAAATCGATTATCTTGATCTCAAGATGTATGAACATGAGAAAAACCGGATATCCACATCTTGAAAATAGTGTATCTTGTAATGCATTTTCTTGACCTTCAATTTTCATGATTATCAAGTGTTCATATATCTACTCGATCTACACTATTTTTGAAGTTTTACATTTTATAATTGGATATAAAAATAGTGTGTGGTTTCTATAAGGTGCAACCTTAAACAATCCAATTAAGGCACACCTCCAAATTTTATAATAATATGTAATTTTGATGTAAAAATTCATAGGACTATCTGAAAATCTAGTTTTATATCTAATTATAAAATTTTAAACTTCAAAAATAGTTAAAATCACGTATATCTATAAACATATGAAAATCTAGAAAATGGACAGTCTAGATAATGTGTTGCGAGATGCACTATTTATGGGACTCAAAATCTTATTTTTCTCATATTCCTACATCATGATATCGAGATGATCAATTAGAGGGTTTTTCAATATTAAAAAACCATTTTCCGATGGATTTTTTAGGTGCATTTGTAATTCTACATTTTAAGGTGCAACCTTATATAAACTCTTTCCATAAAAATAAATTAGTACTGAAATAGCATCTTTTGCCACTATTTCAAGGTGTACCTTACTTTGATTTTTTAGGGCCTCAACCTTATACAAACCACACCCTTATTATACATAGATGACAAAAACAAAAGGCATTGTTTTTGACAAAATATTAATAGTATGAAATTATGTAAGAGCTACACATAAAATAAAAAATAAAAAAATAAAAAGAATACTTTCTTCTTTAATCTTAAACAAATATTTTCAAATTTGATACATTTAAAGTTGAAAATGATGGCACCATCTATGTATATGTATTAAATTTGAAAATTAACCATTTTCAAAATTAAAATAGTCATTAATGATAAATTGAAAATTCAAACTTATATATCTCCATTGAATATTGAGTACCTGATATTTTTGTTTTTCCTTTTAATTTGTAATTATTTTATTTAGGATTTGTGAGCTTCAAGACATAAACCACTTAATGGCAGCGAAAATCAAACGTAACTAATAGAGAAGAAAATTTCAACTATAAATATTTAAGTTCCTATAATATTAGTCACTGATTTTCTTTTTTTGACAAAATCATAGCATAAGACAGGAAAACATATTGTTGAATATATTATCAAGTTTTATTTGTTAGAGATTACGATAAAATATCATTTAGGATGGGATATAGATAAACTATAAAACATAGACACATGTGTCCTAGGGTTTGCTATGTGTCAAAACGTTGCAGACCCAACATGCATGTAAACAGTCTTAGACACATATACGACACCTCTATTAAATGTCAACTACCATGTCTTTTCTTTAGACACATTTCTTTTTTTAAAAGTGAGCTTTCTTTTTTTTGAAACTTCATTCTTCATTAAAGAGTATTTTATTTTACAAGTAACAAGTATTTTAGAATAAAATAAATAATTTAGATTAAAAGATAAAAAATATTTTTATTTATTAAATTAAAGTTTCCATATGCCATTATTACTATAAATAAACAATACACCTTATTTCAACTAACATGAAACTTTCTAGGGTTTCTCTCTCCCCACCTAGTTTTTCCCTTTGCACATCGTGAACTTCACTGGTTTCTCCGTCTCCAAGTTGTGGACAGCTTGATATTCATCTGTCTTCTTTAACTTTTGTCTCTTTCGTTCTCATTGTTCTTTGTGTGATGTAAGATCTTTATTGCTATATCTTTTTTGCCATTAATAACATGAATTATATTGTACCTTTACTTATCTTAGCAATTGACTTTTCCTAGTTTGAGAACTTGTATTTTGGATACATGCATTAGGACTCTTTTCAATAACCACACAATAAGTGTGTTGTATTTTGAATTAGTAGTTAGCTACGAAGTTTGAATTGCAAATCCTTCTTCATTGGATCACCTCGGCTTACAATAAGCCTCACTAAAATTCTCCGTATCCATTGCCAATGCTCGACCAACAATAAACCCAAGCTTGGTCGTTCTTCCAGTCGTTTAATGGACTGTAAATTTATGAAAAAAAAAATTTAGAGAAATTTATCAAAATACACCTAACTATTGAAAATTAGAGAAATTTATCATAATACACCTAATTGTTTCAATAGTTAAATAGTACTCCTTTTCAACTATTTCAACTCATGGTCACATGTATTTTGATAGGTATTACGAAATCAAATAAAAATATAAGTAAGATGTTAAATGGCTGATCTTTTATGTGTTTTGATAAATTTTCCAAAATTTTATTACTTGGCTGCTCATTAAGCTTGTGTTGGTACTTCTCAATGAATTTAAAAAGGTCTTCTAGGCTTCTAAGAAGCTAAATATTCAATAAGAACATAAACAAATGGGTAAATTTGATATATTTTCAGCTAGTGTGACCATGAGGATAACATGTTGCATCGCAATTCCAGACGGCTTATCTTTTCACACGACAAGAGAGGTCCCCATGAAATTGAATAAATGTGGAAGAAAGAGGTGGTCCCAAGTTTGGAACTCTATGAAGCATCAATTATGTTAAAGAAAATACAAACAATGTGAACACTTCATAGAGTTCCAAACTTGGGACCACCTCTTTCTTTCACAATTATTCAATTTCATGGGGACCTCTCTTGTCATGTAAAAAGATAAGCCGTTTCGAATTACGATGCGTCTTTCTTCCCTTACCAATTCTACGTTAGAATCAACTCTCTTCATGGCTCCATTTTAGAAGAGATTGGTCTATTATCTTTCTTTCAGTGATATAATAACTAAATTTCTATCAAGTTTCACTGGATGTTCTCTTTTACAATTCCTTGATTTGTCTCGGACTGATATTTCCAATGAAACTCTCCTTCAGGAACTTGGCTTATTTTGTAGAAAAAGCATAGAATAAGACCGTTTGTTTTTTGTATAAGGAGGTCACATTTATCAGTGGTTGTTAGATTTTTAATCTTGAAGATATGTTTTTGATACATCTCAAAGTCCAAAAGAAAATTTCTCGACTCTTGAAACACACCCTAACTTTAAGGCTAACATTTGAGAGTTTAAAGTGATTTTGACCTCAATTGTACCAAAGTAAAGCATTACAATCCCTATTTTATATTTTATCTAATATTGATGCATCTTGATGATTAACATTTTCGACTTATTCCTAGTAGTATTCGCAGCCTTAGACCTAGGTTTGTCAAGGAGTCTGGGCAAGCAGGGGGTTTTTGACCAGGTTCAAGCCATGTGATAGGGTTTGTTGCAGGCCTAGCTTGGTAAGCGTGAAATACTTTTTAGGCCGGGTTCGGGTCAGCCTTGGTCGAGCCAAAAAAAAAATTTCATATGTATATTTATTTACTAAAATGGCTTTTAATGCATTAGTTTATATTAAAATTATATGTTCTTATTGAGCTCGGCCATAGATCGAGCTTGGGTCTTCATTATAAATAGCAATTTATCAAAATACCCCTAACATTTCAACTAATAAACATTTTCCCTAGGTGTATTTTGATTAATACAACTAATAGAAATTTAATCCAAAGAATTGTAGTTGTATTTTGATTAATTTTAACACCCATTTTGATATATCATATAAGGGATTATTTGAAATTTAATACAAAGAATTGTAGACAAAAGTAGTTAATATGTTAAATAATTCATATCATAGAGTCTGATAAATTTTCTTACTATAAATTTAGGTAGGGTCTAAAACATGATTTTTTAGCCCAGACCTATCCCACACACTTTACCATTGGCAAATCTCTAGCCATCCTTGACCGGTAACTCACTACAGGGATGCATCCCTTGGGACGACGGTTACTTGACAACAAAAGATTGTTGACAACAAAAGATTGTTGTACTCCTTCATTTAAAACATGTCATCTCATATCCTTCATCATTTTGGTGTTTGGGTAAGTAAGAGGGAGAGAGGTCCCCTACCCGATTTTTATTAATAATAAAAAAAATAGGGAAAATTATAGACAGCCCCCAAAATCAACTTTCTAGACATCTTACCTCCCAATACTGTTTTTCTCACACCCTAAACCCCAACACTATATTGGATTAAAACAAATCCTCACCATATTTCAACCATTGGATTAAAACAAATCCAATGGCCCAAAATGAGAGTGACAAATTAAACATAAAGAAGCACACGTGTGATTTAGCTTCACATATGTAACAATCTTCCACTTGAAGACAAATCACCAAGTCTCTAAAATAACCATCAATGCACTATTCTCCATCCTCTTGATGTTACATCTCTTCCAACCCCAAAAGGCTCATGCATATATTGTTCTTCTTGGTTGAGACAACCTTTGTCAATATAGCAGCAAGGTTCTTCTCAGTGTGGATCTTGTCCACCTGTACATCTCTATGCTCCAGAGCTAACTAAATGAAATGATATTTGACCTTTATATGCTTCGTTTTTTAGTGATAAGCAGCATTCTTAGTCATATGAACAACACTCTAGTTATCACAATGCATAACATATTTATCTTGTTTCACCCCAAACTGGTCAAGTAACCTTGTCAACCAAATCATTTCTTTTGCTGCCTCTGTCAATGCAACATATTCCGCTTCAGTTGATGACAAGGCAACAATATCTTGCAACGTTGACATCCAGCAGACTGCACCCCCACTAACATTGAAAATGTACCCAGTTCTAGACCTTGTAGTATCACGTATTCCTACATAATCTGCATCTACATAATCAACAGCTTCCAATGATGAGTTTCCAAAACACAAGCATACATTTCTTGTCCCTTCAAATACCGAAGGATCCACTTAATTGTCTGCCAATGTTTCCAACCTGGATTAGACATAAATTTCAAAACAACTCCCACTGCATGGGCAATGTCAGGTCTAATACAAACCATTACAAACATCAAACTACCCATTGCAGAAGTATATAGAACATTCTTTATCTTACTTTTATCTACTTCATTCATTAGAGAGTCATTTTTAAACAACTTGAAATGTACATCTAATGGTGTAGAAATAGGTTTATAGTCAATCATATTGAAGCGCTCAAAAGCTTTAGAAATATATTCAAATTAACCTAACCAAAGCTTACATTGCTTTCTATCTCTATTGATGTGGCCCAATATCTTCTTGGTTGGTCCAAGATTCTTGGTGGTAAAATGCTTAGACATATCAAGCTTCAAATATTTGATTTCACTCAGATTATTGCTAGCAACAAGCATATCATTAAAATAAAGAAACAAAACAACAAAAAAATCCTATGCTGAATTCTTGAAATGCACACAATGATCAAATTTGCATCTAGAATAACCTTCACCCAACATAAAACTGTGAAATTTCTTATACCATTTCCTAGATACTTGTTCAAACCATACAATCCCTATTTCAACTTGCAAACCAAGTTAAGATTAGTTTTTTTTTCTCAAAATCTTCAGGCTAATACATATAAATTTCTTAATCAAGATCACCATGCAAGAAGGCAATTTTAATATCAAGTTGTTCTTACTCCAAATTCAAATTAGTAACCAAAGATAAAACAACTCTAATAGAACTATGCTTAACAACATGAGAAAAAATTCTAAAATCAATACCTAGTTTTTTACCATAACGTTTCACCAGTCTGGCCTTATATCTTGTAAGACCATTCTCCTCCCACTTAATTGCATATACCCACCTATTCTTCAATGTTTTCTTCCCATGTGAAAGTTCCACCAACTCTCGTGTATCATTCTTATGCAAACATTAATCTCCTCTTTTATTGCCTTATGCCACTTTTTAGCATTAGGACAATAAATAGTTTCTTGAAAAGACTTAGGTTCACCACTATCAGTATACAAAGAATAATATAAAGAAGGAGAATACATTTGTGTGGCCTTATGAGGGTGGCGGATCTTCTCAATTCTGACTCAAATATAACTAATAGTCCTTCTTCATCTTGAAATAATTCAGTGTCATCATCATAACTTGCATCACCTCTATCAAAACTGTCTTGATCTTGAGTTTGAGTTTCTTGCACTTATCGAGGTAAAACAATGGAATTTGGTTATTGTATATTCACAACAAGTCTTTATTATTTTGGATCTTCTTGCTCCTTTTCAGCAAACATCACATTCTCATTGAAGAGAACATCCCTACTTCCTATGATTTTCTTTGCAATAGGATCCCAAATACTATAACCTCTATTATCACCACGATATCCAAAAATAACGCATCTTCTTTCTTTGGCATCCAAATTGTCTCTACTTTCACTTGCCACTTGAATATAAGTTTCACAATCAAATGTTCTAAAGTGTTCATATGACACACTTTTACCTCGCCACAGAATTTCAGGTATTTCAACATTCAATGGTTCACTGGGAGATCTATTGATTAAATATGCAGTTGTATTATCAGCTTTAGCCCAAAACTGCTTATCAAATTGGGAAAGCACACTTCTTAAATAATAGTCCTATTCATCCTTCAATGACATCATTTTGTTGTGGTGTCTTAGGAACAGTCATTACCCTATAAATGCCATTCGCTCTACAGAAAGTATCAAAAGCATTCGACCAATTCATAACCATTATCAATTTGCAAACATTTAATAAATCTCTCTATTTCTTTTCAACCTTGGCTTTGAAAATATTGAAAATTTCAAAAAACTTGATTGTTAGATGCGAAGGATACAACCAACACTTTCTAGAATAATAATCAAAAAAGGTGACAAAATAAAAAGCTCCATCAAGAGATTTAATATTAATAGGACCACAAACATCATAATATATCAATTCTAATGTTTTACCTTTTCTATGAGATTCATTTCTTTTAAAGCTAACTCTAGGCTACCTACCCATGGCACAATGATCACAAAAATCAAGAATGGAATGCGTAAAAATTATATCCTTATGCTTACTAGCTACAGTAATGATCTTCTTTGTAGCATCATTCCTTTGAGCCATGTCATGACTGGTCGGGGTCTGATTTTCTTTGGTTCCCACGCACGGGGGCGTGGGGAGAAGATCCTCTCTCAAACAACCGCTGAAGGCTCGCGTGCATGATGTGTCGGGTGATGTGGGCGGGCTAGCTTTCTAGAGTGCAGATAGGCTACCAACAAATAGAGAGATTTTATGACGTGGAAGGGTTGATTCGCTTTCCTCGTCGTTGCGCGTTCGTGGGACACATCCGAGCAGCTTGCCCTCTCAGATCAGTTACAAAAGCCCTCTAGCTTTTCACCAACACGGTTTGGTCAGGGACTCTCTTCAGACGCTACGACCCTCTTTTCTCCTCTCAAGTCTAGGTTCAGATAGATGCATTGATTCTTTGTTCCGGAGTTGGCTTTCTTTTCGTTGATCGAACAAGCGAGTAGGGAACTTTTTCATTCTTATTAGGTTGTCAGAAAAGAAAAGGGATTGGACGTGAACGCACATTGGTTCAAACCCTTTCTGGTTTGCTCGAGTCCGCGCAGTCTTACACATGTGTGGGATTATGCGTGAGGGAGAAGAAGAGAAAAAGTTTTAGAAGCGATAAAAGTCTTCAAGAAGAGGAAGGTGCGTACCCACATGATCGGGGGTATTTTCCTCTCTTGCAAAAGTTTTCTCTCTCCTCTTCTTGGAACGCTAGGGTTAAAAGAATAGGCAAGCAGAATCAAGAGTAATGTGTCTTCTTTATTGAATTGTAACCCCCTTTTACAAGTGACTTAAGCCTGTTTATATAGAGTTTTCCACAAACAGGGGTGGATACTCAAAAACAATGCCTAAATACAATTAAAAGTAATTAAAATAAAGTCCCAAAGTTAGGTACAATGACTAAAATATCCTTAAAGTCTTGTCAAATCCCTCTTCAACGAGAGCTTTTTGCTACCCAACGAGTTCAGTCGTTAGCGCAACGAGCCCAATAGAGCGAGTGCTTTGAGTGCAAGCCTTGCACATATGAAAAACTCGTCCTTCTATGAGAAGCCGGCCGCCATTGTCAAAACCTTGAGAGTTCTTCCCGGGAAAATACAGCATGAGTTTGGTTGATCTTCGGTTGTATTCGTGCCATTTGTTTTCTTGTGATCATTTTGATGTCGTTTGATCATTTTGCGACAATGTCCTTCGTGGATGGAGGTACTCGGTTGGTGTTTATGAACTCTTTGTTGATCTATGTGGCATTTCTAGGTCTATTTCGAGCCTGGAGAAGGATTCCTTTGAGTGCTTTTCCAAAAGCTTTTGATTTGCTTCTGCATCTTTCTTAGAATTTTCAGTGGATCGTCGAAAAATGGATTTCCGGCGATGGGGATTTTCTTACTTTTATTGTTGTGACCTTGGGTTTCATGCCTCTTTCTGTTTTGCTTTGTATGTTGCTTGTCGTGTTTTAACTTGGTCTCTCTTCCTGCAAATGTTCCTTTCTCGATACCATCTTTCGTATGGCTGAGTTCTCTCTACGTGGGGTTAAGATGTCTTTCTGAAGATTTTGGCATCCATGGTCCAAGCCATTCCGGCATCCATGGCCCAAGCCTCCTTTCTTCTCTGTCATGGAGGAGGCTTGTCTTTCAAGCTTGTTGGTTAGAGGGAAGGATTTCGCCAAAGTTTTTTGTGGGTGTCTGAGGCTTTGGCTACCGTTCTGCTATAGGGAAGCAGTTGCGAGCTCATCGAGTAGTGGCCGGAGATCGCCATGGTTGTCGACTGGTTCGGTGAGGCCTTACGGTGGAAGGTATGCCTCTGCCCTACTTCGCGATGGTCTGGGCTTAGGGCCGCTGGGTCGGTCCATTTGACGTCAGGCCCACTTCTTTTTCCTTGGAAGATGATGATGGTCGCTTGGCATGCCTGTCCGGCTCCTATACACACGGTGGAGGGGATAAGGCTTCAACTCTTTGTCCGTGTAGGCATCTTTATCCTTGATCATCTTTATTCGAGGCTTATTTCTTCTATGACTACCATTTTCTGCATGGCTACTTCTTGTGTGTTACGGTGAATGGGTTGTAGCTGACTCTCTTCCTTTTTTTGATTGAAGGGATAAGATGCGTCAAAAATGACGTATAATAACTTGCCTTGATCGATGCTACGCTTCGAGACAGCTGAGATGCGCAACATTCTGAAAGAAGTGGCTTTTGACATCGAAGCCCATCATTTTAGAATCCTTTCCAAGACATTTTTGGAGGCTTGTGCCTTAGATAAACTGTAGAAGAGCCTTGGCAGGAGCATGAGCTGCTTCATCGGAGCTTGGGGATGGTTTTTTTTTTTGTTGGTCAGGGTACCTCTTTTGGCTCCCATCCTATCGGGTCCAGTCGGGGGCTCTTGTGTGGCATGTCTCGAATAGTCTTGACCAGTCGATAGGGAGGGTTTCCGAGCTGGTCTCTTTGGTGAGACTTTGCCTTGAGTTTTTTGGTGGGGGTGTTATACCTCCGGCTTTGGTAGTCGTGTGCCCTTGGAGGGTATCTTCAACCCGTCTGAGTGACTTTTCCTTCTTCTTCTTCTTCTTCTTCTTTCTTGTTTGACAATTTTTGGGATGGCACTGGGCCAAGAGGTCTTTGTAGTGGCGTTGAGGCTGGAGAAATTTTTTGGGAGATGGCGTTGAGGCTTGAATTTTTGTTTTGTAGGGTGGCATTGAGGCCAAAACTTTTGTTTGGAGGGCGGCGCTAAGTTCAGAATTTTGTTTTTGTGGGGTGGCGCTAAGGCCAAAATTTCATTTTGTGAGGTGGCACTGAGGCCAAAATTTTGTTTAGAGGGTGGCGCTGAGGCCGAAATTTTGTTTTGAGGGGTGGCGCTGAGGACGGAATTTTGTGGAGAGCGGCGTTAAGGTCTGATTTTTTTTGTTTCTTGTTTTGAGGGTGACGTTGAGGCCGAAAATTTTTGGAGGGAAGCACTGAGGCCTGATCTTTTTGTTTTGCAGGTGGCACTGAGGCCAAAAAATTTTAGAGGGCGGCGTTGAGGCCAAAATAGGGTTTTTTTGAGTGGTGGCGCTGAGGCCGGAATTTTGTTTGGAGGGTGGTGCTGAGGCTGAAATTTTGTTTTTTTTTTTGTGTTTCTTTTTTTTTTCTAGGGGTGGCGCTGTGGCCAAAATTTTGTG
>NW_006497672.1:1889703-1905026 GCF_000471905.2 Amborella trichopoda
AGGCTGAAATTTTGTTTTTTTTTTGTGTTTCTTTTTTTTTTCTAGGGGTGGCGCTGTGGCCAAAATTTTGTGGAGGGCAACGTTGAGGCCTAAATTTTGTTTAGAGGGTTGGCATTGAGGACAGAATTTTGTGGAGAGCGGCGCTGAGGCCTGATTTTTTTATTTTGAGGGTGGCGCTGAGGCCGAAAATTTTTGGAGGGCGACGTTGAGGCCTGATTTTGTTTTGAGGGTGGAACTAAGGCTGAAAATTTTTGGAGGGGGCGCTGAGGCCGAAACGTTTTGGAGGGTGGCGCTAGGGCTTGAATTTTGTTGTTTTGAGGGGTGGCGCTGTGGCCAAAAAATTTTTTGGAGGGTGGCGCTGAGGTCGGAATTTTCTTTGGAGGGTTGGCGCTGAGGTCGGAATTTTGTGGAGGGTGGCTCTAAGGCCTGAATTTTTGTTTGGTGGGTGGCTCTGAGGCCGGAATTTTGTGGAGGCCGGCGTTGAGGCTTGAATTTTTGTTTGGTAGGAGGCGCTGAGATCGAAATTTTTGCTTTTTGCTCCAAGTGCCCTTTCTGAGCTTTCACTTGAATTAGGAGTGGTGCCACAATGATGGTTTTCCCCAGCTTCCCTTTTGAGGTATTTTTGCCCGTGACTTCGAGGTCACGTCCACCTTTTGCTTTCTTTCAATTTTTACTTATAGCATTCTTTTTTCACTATGCCCTTTTTTTTTTTTTTTTGAACTCACCATTACAGCGAGAGTCGTCGAGGGAAAGCCGGGACATGAGCCCTAGGTCTGGTCATTTTATTTGAAGGACTTTCTACCCATTGGTGATGCGTGGTCAAAGGAGATGATGGAATTCGGAAAGGCGCGGCAAGCCTTCCCACGGTGAGGTGACGTTTCTGGCAAGTGGAATGTCGGCACAAGATCCTCCTTGTGATCTGGTGATAATGGCGCCTGGAAAGCATGGCGGCAAAGACGTTGACTGTTTAAGGAGTCGAGGCATCGTTCGACGACACGTGTCGGTGTAGTTGTACGAGGTGTCGTTCTCAAGAAATGGCAGGCACTTTTATGGTGAGCCTGCAGTGTCCTCTATAAAAGGGGATAAGGCCTGCAGTGTCCTCTATAAAAGGCTCACTTTTATGGTGAGCCTGCAGCATTGGGAACTTTCCTTTGCTCGTTTATAATTGGGCTTGCTCCAAGTGGCTCAATAAATGGGTCATCTTTTTAATGGAGGACCTGAACCTTCTGGTTGTTTTTTTACTTTTTTGGGAGCTTGAGAAGGATGTCTGTCATCATGTGCCCAACGTCAGTCGTCGTCGAACTTAGATCCGGTCTTGTTCATTCGAGGATGGGTCGTGAAGCAGTTGACTCAGCCATCCCTTAGGTGGTGAAGATCGACCAAATGAGGAGTTTGGTCGTGTTCGTTGTCTGGAGCTAGGATGAGTCATCTGTTATAACAAGAGGGGTGTCTTGTTCTAGCCTTCTTTGGATAGCACTCCTTTTTATCACAGAAAAGAACAATGAGTCTTCTTTGGTTTTTCTAAGGCCTTGTTGAGGGAGAACTAAGGTCATGTTAAGGGAGAACGAGGTTGCTCCTTGGAGATGGCTACCTGCATAGGCAGGTGGTAGCCTCATCATTTGCACAAGGGAGGTCCTTCTATCTAGGTATTCAAAGTTTTCTATAGCGTGAAGGATCATGCATCTTGTGAAGTGATGTCTTTTACTTTCTTGGTGTTCGATTCCTTTACGACAGGGTCAATCGATCATTTGTGCCTTGAGGAAATCAAAGTAGAAGGAGGAACAACTCGTCGTCGTTCATGCCTGGTTTGTGGATGAAGAGGGGAAGTGTTCTCGTCAAATTGTGGAGCGAAGGACGAGATTGCGTACCTGCAGGCGCGTATTGCCAGCTTGAAGGCCCATCGGGAGGACTATCATAAGGGAGCGGTTATGAGGGCTTGTCTTTTGGAAGAGGCGTGATCCAAGGAGCAGACGGCCCATGAAACTTCTGCGGAGTTTTCGATGGGCTTTTCTAACTTGGAGAAGCATAAGCAAATTGTGCTAGAGAGGGTACATGTTGAAAGCAAGGATGTTGGTGGCACTTTATAGCTTTTAGGGGTTCTTTTTTACTCATGTACACCCATTGTTCTCTGTCTATAGTCACCATTTTTCATTACTTGTAATGAAGATCTTCCTTTTTCTTGTGCGTCCATCGTCTTCCCTGGATTTTTATTTTTATTTTTTTTAACCCTTGCTTAGGGATAATATTTCTTCAAATACCGACCGTTGATTAGAGGCATAGCCTCTTCGCCTTCATGTTGAGTAGCAGATATGCCCCGTTGAGGAAGGCTTTCTTCACTATGAAGGGACCTTCCCACTTCGATTCAAACTTTCCCTTGTTTCATCCATGAGAGATGATGGGCCTTCTTACTGCTAGGACTAGTTCTCCTTTGGTGAACGTCCTTATTTTGATAGATTTGTCGAAAGCCCGCTGCATGCGATTCTTGTGGATTTCAAGGTTCTGTTGTGCCTGCAACCTCTTTTCATCAAGCGCGTCTAGCTCTTTGGCAACGAAGAGCAACTTGTTCTTCTCCCGTTATCCCGTGATGGAGCGCTATCCTGAGTGAAGGTAGTTGGATTTCCAGGGGTAGAACAGCTTCCCCTCCATATACCAGGGAAAAAGGGGTCGACTGAGTCGGGCCTTGGGTGGTAGTGTGGTATGCTCATAGAACCCATGGTAGTCTTTCATGCCAGTCTCTTTTAGTGTCGGAGGGCTTTCCTCAAGGTGTTGTAGAGAGTTTTATTAAAGGCTTCAGCCAAACCGTTGGCCCTTGGGTGATACATGGCTGAATAGACCCAAGTAAATCTGAATTGTTCAGCGCCAATTTGTTGATTTGGCTGCTTCGGAATTGGGGACCATTATCAGAAGTGATCCAATCAGGAATGCCAAGCCTGATATGATGTGATGGAGCACCAAGTTGACCACAGTAGGCCACCCTCGGCCCATTTGGAGAAGCAGTCCATTGCAGCAAGTATGAATATGTTCCTCGAGGATGATGATGGATCAATGGGACCCATGATGTCCATGCCCCATTGGGCGAAAGGCCAAGATGCCACGGGCGAATGGAAAGGCTCCGGGGACTGATGAATAAGACTCAAGTGAATTTGGCATACGGGGCAGCTTTTCATGAATGTCATGGAATCGGCCTTCATGGTAGGCCAATATAATATATCCGGGCAATCCTGTTGTAGAGTTTAGGCCCCGATTGGTGCATTCCACAGATTCCCGCGTGAACTTCTTTGAGTACTTTCATTGCGTCTCCTTGGTCGATACATCTGAGGAGTAGGAGACTCGGAATAGAGTGTCATTTTGGTATGTGTATCACGTAGCTAATCTTCAGATCCTGTTTCATTAAACCAGATCTTTGGGGAGTTGGTTTTGCTGAAGGTACATTTTGATAGGGATCGTTTGCTCCACCTCCACACACAGTTGTTCAGATGGTTCTATTCTTCCCTCCGATATTTCTCCCTCATCAAGCGTTAAGGAATCCGTAGATGGGGGCGTATCCGAGGAGTTCGTTTTCTCTTGCTCCGTAGATTTTGCTTGCCTTTCTTCTTTAGGCTCCTTGACAAGTTCAACAGATCTCCATTCCACCACCCATATAGGTGTGATTCTTTTTAGTGACATTTGTATTGTTGCCTCTAATTTGACAAGTGCGTCAGCTTGTGCGTTAAGCCTTCGGGGGACGTGCTCTATGATGACTTTCACGAATTGGGTGAGAAGTGATTTCGTTAATTCGAAGTAGGGCTTCAGGTTTTCTTTCCTTGCGTTGTACATTCCTCTAAGTTGTCTAATTACTAGCTCGAAGTCGTCGTAGACATTCAACTGCTCTAGGTCCATGTTTGAGGCTACTCTAACCCTATGATGAGCGCTTGATATTCCGCTTTATTGTGCGACGCTACCTCTGAGAGAGAGAATGACAGGGGGATGAGACCATTATGGGGGGAAGTGAATGCAATCCTTGCTCCTCCTTTTTCAGCCTGAAATGCTCCGTCGAAGTGTATTTTCCATCCTGGAGAGGCTTTCGTTTGGAAGACCTCCTCATCGGGAAGATCATCAATGAGTCGAGAACCTAGTGGCAAAGGATGGGTGGCCAGGAAGTTCACTAGGGCTTGCCCTTTTACAACCTTCTGGGGGACGTATGTGATGTCGAATTCCATGAGGAGGAATGACCATTTTGCGAGTCATCATGTCAGGCATGGTCTCGACAGGAGGTATTTTATCGGATCTGCTCTAGAGATAAGTTGTATTTGGTGTGAAAGGAGGTAGTGACGCAATTTATGAACTGCGAAGACCAAAGATAAAGACATCTTTTCTATTGGTGAATAGTTCTCCTCTACTCCTTGCATCCTCCTGCTTAGATAATAGAAAGTTGTCTCCTTCCTGTCGTCGTCGTTTTGAGCAAGTAAGGCACCGAGTGATTGATCCAACACGGTCACGTAGAGAATGAGGGGCTTTCCTGGTATTGGCACAGAAAGGACCGGAGGTTTGAGCAAGTAATTTTTTATGATTTCAAAGGCCATTTGACATGCCTCATCCCATACGAAAGGTACGTCCTTTTTTAACATGTGGGAGAAAGGTTGGCATCGTCCTAACAAATTGGAAATGAACCTCCTTATATAGGCCAACTGACCTTAGAGAGACCTGAGTTCTCACAAGTTGCGAGGCGATGGCATTTCTTGAATGGCCTTGATTTTGAGAGGCTCAATTTCGAGACCCCGGATCGAACACCGAAGGCGCACTTTAAGGGGTTCATCTTGAATTGATGGAGACGGAGTCTCTCGAAGACCTTCCCTAGGCTTCTTATATGGTCGCCCCTATCATTAGATTTGACAACAAGGTCGTCGATGTTACACTCGACTTCTTTGTGGAGCATATGCTCGAAAATAGTGGCCATGGCTCTTTAGTATGTAGCGTCAGCGTTTTTAAGCCCGAATGACATTATTGTATAACAAAAGACTACTTTCGAAGTTAGGAATGATATGACTTCTTCGTCTTCTGGAGCCATTCTTATTTTGTTATAGCCAGAATAACCATCCACTAAGGAGAATTCTTGGCAGCCGGTGGTCGAGTCGACTAGTAGCGCAGTGAACGGGAGAGGGAAGTCATCTTTGGGGAAGGCTGAGTTCAAATCTCGTAAGTCAATGCAAACTCTGATCTGTCTGTTCTTCTTTCTGACGGGGATGATGTTGGCCAACCACTTTGGGTATTTGACTTCTCGAATGAATCGTGCTGCCTTGAGTTTATCCACCTCCACTTTGATTTGAATTTCTAATTCTACTCTGAACCTCCTTGATTTCTGTTTGACTGGCTTTCGCGAACAGTCGATCCCCAACCTGTGGACTGCAACTCGTGGGTCGAGGCCCGGCATTTCTTCGTAATGCCAGGCAAACACATCTTTGTTATCCTTCAAGAATTTAGTGTATGCCTGTTTTTCTACCAACGACATGACGGCGGAGATAAATGTGGGTCTCGAGTCGGTGTCGTCACCCAAATTTATTTCCTCCAGATCGTCAGCTGTGGCTTGTCCGCCGTCCTCTAAAACTTTCGGGACTTCTTCTATTTCTTCTATTTCAGGCGAGGATGGATCCTCAACTGGTTCATGTGTTCCTTCTACTGACTCTGCATGCCTCAGGTCGGTTCCTATCATTTCTTGAGACTCCTGGGCGAAGGATTCTTTTGAGGTGCCACCTGGGTGGAGTACAAGTGTCTCTTGCGAAGTCATCACGTAAGAAGCTTGTTTAGCAGGAGAGGGTTGTGGAGGGAAGCTTGGTCGTCCTGAGTAACCGATACCCTCTTTCTGGTGAGGTAAAGAGGTCGAGGCTTGAATGATGGCAAAAGGTGCTAGCATTCCCTTGCCGTCGTTTAACTCTTGATTTCGGCAAGGTCCATCTTCTTCATGATTTGATGAGCTTGAGGACTATATAGGTCCAACTTAGGAATGGCAGCGGCTTCTAGGAGAGGATCACCATATGCGTTCATTCGAGTGTCAACTCGCTGAATTTCCAAGGTGAACCCAAGGAAGGGTTTGAAGGTGAATCTTAGGGGTATCCCTTCCTCTACTTTAGCCTTTCCTTTCCTTACGGCTTCTGCCTGATTGTGGATGTCCTACTCATTTTGTCCCGCAGTCGAAGTCGAGGCTTGTGCCTAGGGTCCGCGCTACTGGTCAAGTATGCTGGGGGCATCATGAGCGAGGGAGCATGGACCGCTCCTTGTTTCCTGATTCAGGCACTTGAACTCTCACTTCTATCTTTCGGGGATGGTGATAGACAGAGTTTCAGGAATTTGAAGGATCTTGAGGGAGTTCTGCTGCCGTGTTGCAGGGGTCTGTCATAGGCCATTTCTGTGGTCTTTGATATGTAGTGTCTCAGGTATCTGCAGTACTTTGAGCTTATATTTGGTTTTTGCCCAGCCTTGCTTCCACGCGTTGTCTTCATTTTGAGAGAGGTGGGGATGTGCAATCTTTTCATGCCTTTTTGCTCCGAAACATCCTTAAGCAGGATTAGTTTCGCGATTGTGGCTTTATTGCATCCATCTTTGGTCTCCGCAGTTAGGGATTCTTGTGCTGCAGGATATTGGGGTGGACCTCCCTCCTCCTCTTTCTAGTTTGGGATGTCATCAGCGAGGTTCCCGTCTACTGATGTTAGGGGGATCGTTGTTTCGTATCGTTTATCTTCTTGAAAAAGGTAGTAGAGAGACTTTGTCATGTCTTCGATATCTTCGTGAGAGGTCGGAGCGGTCTCTTTTAACCATGGATTCAAGCTCTGTTTTATTGACATTTCGAGCTTTTCGGGTCTCATTGGATTCATGAAGTAGTATTTTGCGTCAGCATATTGCATTTCAGCAATGGGGAACGGCCTTTTATCAACGTAGACGGTGTGTTGCTTTCTGTCTCGACTATATTTGAGACATTGATGGAGGGTGGATGGGACCACTCCTTGCTCGTGGAGCTAAGGGCGACGGAGAAGGATGTTGTAAGAGGTGTCAGTGTTGATGACATGGAATAATGTGGTGGCGTTTAGATCTCTGATCTTGAGTTTAAGTTAGATTGTTCCAGCCGTCTTTTCCCCAAACGGTTATGGCCGTTGGTTCCAATTGGTCTGTGCTTAGGCCGAGTCAGCTGAGAATTCTTCATGGCATTAAACTTACTGCTGATGCCCCATCCAGCATGATCCGGTTGATGTGATAGGCATGGATTTCACATGTCACGAAGAGGGGTTATGTAGTTCGTCTCCCAGTTGTAGGTCATCATCTGGGAAAGTGGTGGCCATGCAATTACTAACTACCGTAGGGTCTACATCAACCTATTCGACCTCGATCTCGTAGACCTCCAGCATGGAGAGCGCTTGTATGAGGGCCATTCGGAGATCTTCGGATAACATAAGGGCGTCATAGACACTGAGGAAAGTGGGAAGTTTCCTCAGGTGTCTGACGGCATCATACTTGATTTTATTAGTCTCGAGAGAGGTAGCCTTTTGGTTTTCCACCACTCTTGGAGGAGTAGGCCAAGATAGAGAATTTCTTAGCAGCGAGGGGTTCATCGTGTTCTCCTATGGAGCTTGGGTGGCTGTTACACCTTTAGGTCAGCCGGGTGAATCAAGGGGTACTACCGTGGCCGGAGCATGAGGGACAGGATGGGGCGGTGCCGACATAGTAGCTCAGTCATGGTTGGAATGCGTCTCCAGTCTTGGCGGTGAAGTTCTCTCGGTTTGACCCGACCCAGAGACGGATCGATGGGAATGCAGGATCGGTTATGGATAGGGGACTGGTGGTGGTCCTGGGTATTTCAACGTTTTGTACAAGGGGTTTCTTCAGCCCAGTTTTAACCTCCTGCCTGATCATAGTCGCATTTGTTCAACCATAGCCGCGGTATGTCCTTGATGGAACGCCAACATGTAGCAAGGTGTTAACAATTACAGAGTGGGTCTCCTCGGGTCTCCCGATGCTTTATTTGGGGAAGGCCCTTGGGAATCTGTTGGACGCTTGACAGTCTTTGGACCATTGTTGGGACTAGTTGTAATCGTGACGCTTCTAGGGTTGGGCTTCCTGGATTTGCTCGTGACGGCCTTGAGGTCGAAGGGTTAGGCGACTTGACCCGTAGTTGTGGGCTCGGGTGACGCTGCCAATTCTGGATTCCTCCACCAGTCACAGTGGATAGAAGCTATTTCTCTTCAACAACTCTTCCAAAGTCAAAGAGTTCACAGTCGTCTTTCGCGGCTCTCCTCCCTTCGCGCGAGGGGTCGGTTGAATAGTCTTCTTCGGTGTGCCTTCCTTTTTGTCAATGTGGCGCCTATCCCTGCATGGGTGTGCACAAGCTATCGGAGTGTTTAGGATGGGCCTAGGTCCATCCCTTCGTGATGCACAGGGCTCGGTACTTGGGATGCCTGCCTATCTGGTTTGGTGGGCCTTATGGCTTTCGACATATATGTGCAAGGTCATGTGCTTTTATGGGCCTACCGTGTGGATTGCCCCGTGCGGCGATTTTTCCATGTGGCATGGAGGCGGTGAGCAGATCACAAGTGATGAATTCGGATCTGGAGGGGCGCGAAGTGGATGAAGGGATTGAGAAGGGTTGCCCCTTGCCCCGACTTGTCAATGCGATGGTTAGACCATCGGTTGTGACGAGAATCCGCGTGAAGGAGGACGGTCCTATGCGAGTGGTGCATGGGGCAAGCCGTCTTGCTTTACGGATGCTAGTGGAGGTGGCAGCCCTGTTAAGGTTCACCGAGTGGCGGGGAAGTCTACATCTAGGTTTACGACTGACTAGGTGCCAGTCGTGAAGGTGTGGAAGAACGACCGCAGCGTAGTCCTTGGAGGTAACCCTAGTGAGTACCATCCAGTCAAGGGTAGAGGAAGGAGTAGCAGTGTGGATGCCCTTCCTCCGTGTTACCCTAAATTGGACTAGGGTAGCAAGGCTAGTCAACCCACTCATGGATGAATGAGTCACCAATATGGGGATGAGAAAATCCCCGAGTTGAAGGAGACAAGAAGAGCAGGAATTAAACTTTAGAAAGAGAAGAGAAGAGGATTTTCGTCTGAAAACAATCCAAGCCAACTATAGGGTGGCATGTCCCCAATGAAGTCTCCAGTTGGTTGGAGCCTGAATTTCTATTCCCACGTGAGGGGGCGGGGGGAGAAGATCCTCTCTCAAACAACTATCGAAGGCTCGCGCGCGTGACGTGTCAGGTGACGTGGGCGTGCTAGCTTTCTAGAGTACGGATAGGCTAGCAACAAAGAGGGAGATTTTACGACGGAGAAGGGTTGATTCACTTACCTCATCGTTGCGGGTTCGTGGGACATGTCCAGGCGGCTTGCCCTCTTAGGACAGTTATGAAAGCCTCCGACTGTTTACCAGCACAGTTTGGTCAGGGACTCTCTTCATACTCTACAACCCTCTTCTCTCCTCTCAAGTCTAGGTTCAGATGGATGCCTTGATTCTTTGCTCCAAAGTTGGCTTTCTTTTCGTTGATCAAACAAGCGAGTAGGGAACTTTGTCGTTCTTATCAGGATGTTATAGCGAAGAAAAGGGATTGGGCATGAATGCACATTGGTTCAAACCCTTTCTGATTTTCTTGGGTCCACGCAATCTTACACGTGCGTGGGATTACGCGTGTGGGAGAAGAAGAGAGAAAGTTTCGAAAGCGACAAAAGTCTTCAAGAAGAGGAAGGTGCGTACCCGTGCAGTCGAGGGTATTTTCCTCTCTTGCAAAATTTTTCTTTGTCCCCTGTTTGGAATGCTAGGGTTAAGAGAAAAGATAAGCAGAATCAAGAGTAATGCGTCTTCTTTATTGAATTGTAACCCCCTTTTACAGTTGACTTAAGCCTGTTTATATAGAGTTTTCCACAAACAGAGGTGGATACTCAAAAACTAAGCCTAAATACAATTAAAAATAATTAAACTAAAGTTCCGAAATTGGGTACAATGACCAAATTTCCATTAAACTCTTTTTCACGTATGACAAACTCGTCCTTCTCTGAGAAGCCCGTTGCTATTGTCAAAACCTTGAGAGTTCTTCCCAGGAAATTGCAACAAGAGTTTGGTTGATCTTTTGTTGTATTATTGTCGTTTGTTTTATTGCGATTGTTTTCATGTCATTTGATCGTTCTGCAGCAATCTCCTTCATGGATGGAGGTACTCGGTTGGTGTGTATGAACTCTTTGATGATCTCTATGGCGTTTCTAGGTCGATTGCGAGCTTGGAGAAGGTATCCTTTGAGTGCTTTTGCAGGAGGTTTTGATTTGCTTCTTAATAGTTTCTTGGAATTTTCGATGGATCATCGAAAAAGGGATTACCAGTGATGGAGATTTTCTTGTTTTTATTTTTGTGACCTTGGGTTTCATGCCTCTTTATGTTTTGCTTTCGATGCTGTTTGCCGTGTTTTAACTTGGTTCTCTCCCTAGAAGTGTTCCTTTCTCGATACCAACTTTCGCATGGCCAAGTTCTCTTTGCAAGGGGCTAAGATGTCTTTCTGAAGATTTCGACGTCCATGGTCCAAGCCTCCTTTCTTCTCTTTCGTGCAAGAGACTTGTCTTTCGCGCTTGTTCGTCAGAAGGAAGGATTTCACCAAAGTTTCTTGTGGGTGTTTGAGGCTTTGGCTACTCTTCTACTGCAGGGAAGGAGTTGCGAGCTCGTCGAGGAGTGATCGGAGATCGCCATGGCCATCGACTGGTTCGGTGAGGCCGTAAGGCAGAAGGTGTGCCTCTGCCCTACTTCGCGTTGGTCCGGGCTTAGCGCCACTGGGTCAGTCCGTTTGAGCCCGTGTGCACTTCCTTTTCCTTGGAAGATGGCGATGGTCGCTTGGCATGCCTATCCGACTCCTATACACGTGGTGGCAGGGATTAGGCTTCGACACTTTGTTCATGTAGGCATCTTTTTCCTTGATCTTCTTTATTCAAGGCTTATTTCTTCTGTAGCTACCGTTTTCCGTGCAGCTACGTCTTGTGTGCCGCGGTGATTGGGATGTAGCCGACTCTCTTCCTTTATTTGATTGAAGGGCTGAGGTGCATCAAAAATTACGTATAGCAATGATAAATGTAGAGAGTGTCATCTTTTTGCCCTTTCAACGTTGTCATATAATCAATTGAAATCTTTCATGACCCATTTTTAAAAGTCACTATGAAACCAAAGTCATCCAATTGCTCGGCTGAAGTAAGTTTTTTCGTCAACTCAATAACATCCCTCACATTTCTCAATGTGTGCTTCTTTCCATTTGATTGCTTGATAATATTTCCAATGCCCAAGATTTTGCAAGCTCGATCATCACTAAGATAAACAAAGTCACCATCCACATCTACGTCGGATGAAAAATATGGCATTTCTGGGTAAACATGAAATGAAGCACCGGAGTCTAAAACCCAAGTATCTGCAATAGACAGTGTTGTGCATGCAACACTAAAAGTGACATCATCTTCACAATATGATACTGTACTTATTTCGGCATGGCCATCCTTGCCCCTGAACTTTTTTTTATTCTTCAAAGCATAACAACATTTCTTTATGTGATCAGGTTTTTTGCAATACCAACAAGTAACCTTCTTACCATGTGACTTGGACCTGCCTCTGCTATGAGATTTACCCCTATTAAATCTATAAGGTTGGGCTTTATATTGTGTTCTTCCTCTCTCTCCTGTTGTCAATGCTTGATTTGATTCAGCAAGCATTTGTGTCGATGCTTTTCTACTCTCTTCATTTAATAATAAAGCAACAACATCCTTCAAATTAAATTTATTACCCATTGTATTTGTCACAGTGGTAACCAAGGTATCCCAACTAGCAGGCAAAGAACTCACCAAAAGAAAAAATAAAACTTCTTCATCCAAATTAACTTTTAGAGACCTCAATTTTGCAAAAATTGAATTAAATTCACTCACATGCGCTCTAATTGTTACATCTTCCTTCATTTTCAAAAGAAGCAACTTTTTCATGGCAAGCATTTTATTTGCACCAGAGGGTTGCTCAAAAGATTGTTCTAAAGATTGCTAAAGCTCTGCAGACATTTTACAATGACAAACGTCAAATAAAATTGATGGTGAAACACATGGTTTAGTAGCTGCCAAGCATTTTCGATCAAGAATATCCCATTCACAATCTTCCATTCCATCAGGCATGGCCTCTTTTCCACGAAATGGCCAATCTAGTTCTTTTCCAACAAGAAAATATTCCATCATCATTTTCCATATTGGCCAATTATTTCGATTTAGTTTTTCAAATTCCATTGCCCTTTTTATTTTAGGAAAAAAATATAACAAATAAGCACAATAGAAAAAAAAAATCAATTTCTTTACAAACACAATGAAGAACAAACCCTAAGCTCTGATACTAGTTGTTGAGGTTGATTTGAGAAAAATCAACAAGGGTTTATCACATTCACAGCTATTGTACATCCAAATGAATAAAAACAAGCAATGTAAACAATATGGCATCAAAGCAAGAATATAGAATGAAAAATACAATAATATTCAACTCACAGAGTACAAGGATTTAATATGGTTCAGCCACAAAATGTGACCTACATACATGGGAGAATAGCACGATACTTTACTTACTACTTTGGGAAGACTACAAAGTGAAATCGAGTTCAAAACATCAATTTCCAGCAACCTTTTCTCACTTTAAATAGTGCTAAAAAACATAGCAACAAGAAGTAATTTTAGAGCCTGTTTCAATAATTCACCATGTCAATAAAGTTAATCCTTGTAATGAATTCTCTATTGTTTGGTCGTGCCCATCATACGCTTACCTGAGAAAGTTATAGGCAGTTTTATATATAAGTTGATTCTTTTGAAAAACTATTTTTACTTTATTCACTGAAAATCAGAGTTTTTAGTCATAGATAGATAAAAATAGCTGAAAATTGCTGAAAATATTAAATACTTAAATAATATTGCATACCAAGAACCTAACAAAATAATTTTATTCAGAGTATAATAATTTCAGATAAGAAAGTATTTCCAAATAAAATTAATTGTCATTCAAACAAGCCCTAAAAGCATGATTTTATACGCTATAATTTTAGATAGATAACATATCTTTGTTGCCATTGAAAGCAATGTGGTTAATACCTAGAGGGATGTAACCGATCAATCATTTGAGTCTAAGTGTGTTACTCTAGTGTTCTGATGGATCACATGGAGAAAGAATTCTCTCCAAGCCAAAGTCACCAACATGCACAAATATGTCTTAATCCAAAAGCATGTTGCTAGGCTTCAGATCACAACGCACAGTTGGTGTTAGATAATTATGATGTAGATATTCTATGCCAGATGCTATGTATATGGCTATGCTCAATCTCAGCTAGAGGTTCAAGTTCAGATAGTGATTTTAGCATTCGTTAACCACAACCAAATGACTTGATGGGTGGAGCCACATGTTGAAGCTTCCATTGCACATAAATACTAATATTACAGCTTGGAAATCATTACTTTGGATACCTCAACTAATGCAACAGGTAATTAGCTTGACAAAGTTCTAATGTCGAATTCTACTAAAAGCATTCAATTCAGCTATAAAACTCTTTAAATCTCCATGATTTTTAGGTGGAAAACCTTTACTACAATAGCCATCTCATCGCAAAAATTTCCCTTATAAACCAAGCCAAAGCTACTGAATCCTATCAAATTTGTTGAATCAAAACTAGTAGTTGTGAGAAGTTGTTATTGGTAAGAGACTTTTCTATACTCCCTTTTCAAAGTTGCAAAGAAAGGCAATTTGAGTTCTAATATCTTTCTTCAAATCAATATGGAAGTTGCCCCAAATATAAATCTAAGACCATCATGAGAATACCTAGAATGATTACTTCTTGAAAAGAATGTAGGGGCCAAGCAATAAAGTTCATGATCCTTGGACTCCACAAAGCTTGTTGTGTCCTCAGAGATCAAGTGAACTAATACTTAAGAATATCCCTTCTTCTAGAAGCTCTCCATCGAATTCATTGAACGATAGATTTAAGCTTTATAGATTTTGAAAGTTTTGTAGATATTTTGGTATCTTTTCCATCCAATCGATTATTCCTAGAGAGGTTAAGGTCTTGGAGACATTTCAGGTTCTTAGATAATTTTGAAATTGCCCCTCAAATTATTATAAGAGAGATCCAAAACCACTAAACTCCAATGTTACCTACTTACTTCAGAATGGGTCCTTCCCATAGTTACAGGGAGCGGGAGTGGCTCCGGTTCCGAGAGCAGGAGCATTGGATCGATGGCTACCCGAAGCTCTGGAGCTCAGGGAGTGAGTTCCGATGAGGGTAAAAGCTACGGATCGAGATCCTGATACATTGGTATCGAGATCCTGATACATTGGGATTGAGATCCCTATTTAACGGGAACATGTTCCATGTATTTACGGAACAAGATCCCATTTGATTAGGGAGCAAGATCCCCGTTGAATAGAGAGCGATCTTGATATATTGGGATCGAGATCCCTATTTGACAGGAACGCGTTGCATGTAACATGGGATCGCGCTCCTGTCAACAACAAGAATGAGATCCCATTTAATATTGAGTCTCGCCCCCATCAAAACAATACCACGATCATATTTGGCTAGGATCGAGCTCCATTCATTGTAGGATCGCATTCCACATAATGGTGGTCCGGGACCCCATCGCAGAACTCCACTTGTATAAAGAACCCAAATCCATTATACATGGATTCGCGCACCAACTAAGCACAGCTGCCCGTTCCCATACTAATGCGATCTCAATTTGGTTAAATTTAGAAACCATTGTTTTATCGATCAATGGCCCATGCGGCTAGATCCATGCAGAACTAATCCTAGATGTTCATGGATTAATTAAATCCCATTAATCTAGTATGAAATTAAAGTCTTCTAATGCTATAAACGATTAATGTTAGTATTGTTCAAATGCATACATGATACGAAAATGAGCTTTACGTGGCATTTGTATACATGGAAATATATATTTTCTAGGATTTGGGTACCATTTGGATGCAATGTAGGTATATATGGTTACTGTTAGGCTTAAATTCGGGAAATGCATCACCGTTATTTTTTGGTAGAAATAACTTTATGAAAATTTTACTAAAAATATTAATTTTTATATTTAAATGTTATTTTTATTTAAGAAGATTCTTTTAGAAAGTTATAAAATGGTAAAATAAATTTATTCAAAATTTCAAAAAAATTATTGTCATAGAATAAAGGTATTTTTAATTTTATATATATATATATATATATATATATATATATACTAATTACGGTACTACTATTGTAGTAATTATATTAGTATTTATTAAATACTAATATATAGTAAGGTTATAGTAGGTG
>NW_006497672.1:1905046-1919801 GCF_000471905.2 Amborella trichopoda
ATAGGAAAAGGTTTATATAGGGTTGCAACCATAAAATGTAGAACTAACGATGCACCCCAAAAATTCATTGCAAAGGTTGTTTTAATATTGAAAAAGTCTCTAATTGATCATCTCGACATCAAGATGTATGAGTGTATGAAAAAAATAAAAAAATTTGAGTGCCAAAAATTGTGCATCTTGCAACATATTATCTACACCGTCATATGTTTATAGATCTACATGATTTTAACGATTTCAGGAGTTTAAAAGTATTTAATTAGACATTCCAATGAATTCGTTGTAATGCAAATGCTTGCAAAAAGGTATGAATCATTAAATGAATCTGGAATAATTCCTAACAGCTTGTTCACAGATAGGTCAACTTCTCCAAGACGGATGGTAAGCTGCGAAGTAGGTATGGTTCCATTAATCATGTTTTGGAAGAGGTCCAAGTAAGAAAGATGGGAACAATTTCCGAAACTTGATGGAAGGGAACAAATCTAAAGTTTCCAAAAGATGAAGTTGCCTCATTGTTGAAGGAATCTTTCCAGTTAAGTAGTTGCCATACAAATTTCAGTATTTCAAGTACACAAGCTTTCCAATCCCGAGCAGAATGCTTCCAACTAAACTGTTATCTGATGCAATCAAAGTCTCAAATGACAACATTCTGTAAATAAAAGTAGGAATACTACCATTTAAATGATTTCCACTATGCTACAAACCCTCATGTTTCTTCAAATGGCTCACTCTTTTGGGATTCCCCCTGTTAGGGAGTTATCAGATAGGCTGAGGTAGTTTAGGGCTGAGAGGTAACCAAGAAAAGGTGGGATGCTCCCTGTTAAATTAATACTTGAAAGACCAAGTTGTTCTAGGTTTCACAAGTTACCTATTTCTGTGGGTAAGGCTCCAATCATTTTGTTTCCCTAAATGTTCGAAATATATAAGACTTTTTACCAGACAAAAAGTTCAATGAGAAATCCAAGTCTTTTAAGTGGCATAGACATCCAATTGCTGCAGGAATATTCTCACCACAGTTGTTGCTCCTCAACTTCGAATGCTCCATGTTTACAAGGCTCATAATCCACGGCAGGATGATCCCTGACAAAGAGTTATTAGAGAGATCAAGGTATATGAGACTCATACCGTTTCCTAAGCTCATAGGGATTTTGCCAAAAATATTGTTGTATGATAAATGCAGCACCTGTAGGTCTTGAATTTTCCCAGTAGTGGGAAGAAAACTTCCGTCAAAGTTGTTACCAGACAAGTCCAATTCTATTAACTTAACAAGGTTTCCAATTGAGATCGGGATGCTTGCTTCAATGGCATTTCAGCTCATGTTGAGACACTTCAAGAGACATAAGTATCCAATCTCCCAAAGATGACACCATAGAAACTATCATAAAGGTTGAGGGAGATGAGAAATGAGAGATTACCAATGTGAGAACTAATGCTGCCAAAAAAGAAAAGAGAATTAAGATCCAGTAAAGCTACTCTCTCCTTTCGCTGGTCGCATGTAACTTCTCGCCAACCGCACATAGGAACATTTGCATTCCACAAGTCCAACTTCCTATTATCGTCTATGACCTGTCTCTTAAAACTGGTATGGATAGAACTGATCATTTAAAAGAGTAAAGGTGGTGGCTTGTGACTCCATAGCAAGAGCTTCCATGCAACACATAGTGAGCATATGGCCATAAAAAAGACACTATGTGAACTTAGCAAAGAGGCAAAATCCATAATATCTTGTAATCTCTTCTCTTATTTTCTTTTGGGTAAATCCATAATATCTTGTAAACTATTATCTTATTTTTATTTTGGGTAGGTGTGGCATCCAATGCTTGAAAACATGGGTTTGTTATATATGGCTACAAGTACTGTGAAGTTTTTGGTTCACTTTTCCAAAGTCGCTCAAGATGGGACCAGCCCATTACTGATGGGACATGCCTTCTCTCTCATCTTTGAAAATTATGCATAAGACCAAAGAAGCATTGTGGAATTTTAGAAATAGTCCATGTTAATCTTTATGTCCCAGTAGTCTCAAGCATATACCACTTAACAGTAGTTCCAAGCTCACTTTTTTTTTTTTTCTTTTTTTAATTATGTTCAAAATTCACTTTTTCAACAATCATAAGCAAATCTTTGCTGAGATTTAACTAGTGTCACCCAAATAGTTAAAGCGAAGGGGAACCAATTGCTTAACTTTAACTCACTTACTATAAAGAAAAAAAAAAAAACTAGTTAACGGTTTTGACTCTAGCTGAAAATGTCAGGCCTGAACCTCACAAAGGGAGAAATTATATTAATCTCAAATAAGATAGTCTGCACTCCTGATAACATTAACTATCATCCAAACTGGCCCTAAGTGTTTAAGTTGTTTTTTTCATTATTATAAAAATACTCATATAGCAATGAGAAAGTGGATCCCAAAATTTCAAATAAAAAAAAAAAAGTACTACTAAATAAGTTTTTGTTGCCTAAAAGAATTAGTAAACAGTGTGCTCCCACAGGAGAATGTTGTAAGCACTCATATAATAATGATTTTTATTAAACGGGCAGAGTAAAAGAGAAGTTCATGTGTTTGGGTAGGTGAGAAATGCTGATTTAGATTGCCTAGGCTGACATCTACACAATGTGATATTTGCATTAAGAAAGTATGTTCAATGCAATTGACCTTCCATAATTGACTTACAAATTTACAGTCATTGGATTAAAAAAAAACAGGTGCCGCTTTTTTTAACTTTAGGGTATGTTTTTATGGAGGTTCCAATCCTTGACCTCCCTCACCCATCACAAGAGTCAATTCCTAATGTTCATTAATCATTCATGAGAAATACTTCATCAAACATTCCTAAGAAATAATTGTTTATCTCTATAATACTTCTATTACCAATGGTTTTAAATTGCTCTCAAGAGACAATGTACTATATACAGAGCATTGACACATGGTATAAATTGCTTGGAATGGGTCAATATACTATACAAAACCTTGTATAGGAGAGTCTACACCATCCTTTGTAAACCATCAAGATTGGATTTCATAGGGTGAGAAATGTTCATTCAAATTGCCAAGGCTGACATCTACACAATGTGATATTTGCATTAAGAAAATATGTTCAATGCCAAGGCCATAATTGGTAATCTTCAGATAACTTGGCATCAGCAAAGGTCAGAATCCCTTATTTCAGTGGCGTAGTCATTTCCTGAGGCTCGGAATTAATATTAATGATACTTCCTTGAGAAATCCAGATTTAGAAGGCGGTGGTGGAATCATCAGGAACAAAGATGGAGGTTTCATTGCTGATTTTTCAAAGTATTTTTGGTTTTGCTTATAATAACTATGCATAATTCTTGCCACTTGAAGAAGGAGTTCAGTTAGTTCATCAGAAGAATTGTTTTCCAATATAAATAGAAAGTGATTCGGTCCTACATGTGGATGTCATTCAGAATCGATACCATGCTCCATGGCAACTAAAGACGATTGCAAATAATTGTCGTGCCAGACATTCTTCCCATCGATGGTCCATTGCACATATTTTTTCGAAGGAAAACATGGTTGTTGATGCCCTCGCTAGGAGGGCATCCGCTTGCCCCGTGCTACTGTGTGGCATCATAGACCACCAGATTTTCTTTTTTCTCTTTTATTACATGATCCGGCACAACTGCCCTACTATAGGGTTGTACATTAATTATTTTTCTCTGCTCATTTATTAATGAAAAAACGAGTGAGGGGCCTTCTCCCCTACTAACTTACCCCCCAAAAAACTTGTTTTCAATGCAATTAACCTTCCATAATTGACTTACAAATTTATAGTGGTTGGATTAAACAAAAAAATAGGTACGGGTTTTTTTTAACTTTAGGGTATGTATGTTTTTATGGAGGTTCCAATCCTTGACCTCCCTCACTCGCCACAAGAGTCAATTCCTAATGTTCATTAAACATTCCTAAGAAATACTTCATCAAACATTCATGAGAAATACTTGTTTATCTCTATAATACTTCCATTACCAATGGTTTTAAATTGCTCTAAAGAGACAATATACTATACACAGAGAATTGGCCCATGATTATAAATTGCTTGGAATGGGACAATATAATATACACAACTGTGCATAGGACAGTCTACACCATCATTTGTCAACCATCAAGATTAGATTTCATAGGGGCGGATAGGTGGTCTA
Source organism: Amborella trichopoda (assembly GCF_000471905.2). The sequence goes on from NW_006497672.1 coordinate 1,909,205, forward strand.
ACATTTAAAACTCCTTAATCCTTTTGATTGCTGATAACCCTGTAGTGCACGAGTGTCCATGCACACATTGTCCATGCAAATATGATTTTCTTTGGCCAAAATATGATTAGGTTTGAACCCTTTATGGACACTTTGCATTTTCTCTTTAACATCCATCACAAGAAACTGAAAATGTTTCATTAGTCAATGGTGACCGAGTTGGCCATGGAGTTCAAGTTCTTGAACTTGGACTATTTTTGTAATTCTCAATGAACTTATGAAAGAATCCTAGGCCCCAAATAAATTCAAGTACAAGTTTAGATAAACATTGCCAAAAGTATCTAAGAAGCTAAAACTTCCAAATTGAAACATAATAAAACTCGTATATTTTACACATATTTTAAGATGGCATGACCAATCACACAAGGTTTATATCTCATCTTGACTGACTCCTGGTGAGTGAACCAATAGTCAATAACTCTTGATAGGATTTGATACTTAATGCATATAAGCATGCGATATTAGATCCATCTGTTCTCCAATAGAAAGAGAAAATGGGCCTACCCTCTATACTGCCATCATCTCCTAGTGTTAATGTTACTGTAACTGCCATAGTTGCTAGCTATTTCATGAACATTATTGTTTTACAGATACAGTATGCATTCAATAAGTCAAAAGATGAACTCTCTCTCTACTAATTTAAGAGAGATAGATCCTTTGAACTCAGGCAATTCTCTCTTCGCCTTCATTCAACCCATCTCACCTTCCTTTGGAAACCTTTCATCTCTGATGGCCCTTGGCTTGTCCAACAATGCACCACAGGTGCAAATCTGAGTCAGGCTATTTGATTAAACTGGAGAGTTTGTAGCTTGATGGAAACAACTTGAATTGTAGTATCCTAATAGAAATCGGATGACTTTAACAGCTATAATGGTTAGGTTTCCCAACCAGTTTATTTTCTCATGAAATCCCTTCAAGTTTAAGAAAATGTTTAAATTTTCTTCACCATGACATTTCCAAAAATAGGATATAAATGGCACCATACCATCACCAACTTTTACAAAGCCATTGCATTTTATTGACCTCTAGGACGAGACGTTATCTGGAAAAGTTCCAACGAAATTTCCAAACTCAGTTTATAATATTTCGCATGGCTAAAAACTCTTTAAATGGTACAATCCCTTCATTACTAGGTAAGTTGGAGCATGTTGAAGTTCTGGACCTCTCTGGGAATGATTTGCAAGAACAGATTCCAAAGACATTCATGAATCTAGAAGCAATGGTGTCAATCAATCTGTCTAACACTTCACTTGTCTGGAGAATTTGAAGAGAATATGAATTACCTTATGAGTTTGGGACACTTAGATCTTTCATACGATGAAATGGAAGGAGAGGTTCCAGATGATGGAATATTTAATCTTCTTTCGCCTCATGATCTCCAACTCCAAGGAAACATATTGCCTGCTTGCTGCAACCAAGCACAAGCTACCCAAAAACGAGCTGCTCATGAAGAGCATAGCTACAAAGCAATGAAAACAGCAATCCTCGCCATAGGTTTGCCAATTGCAATGATTCTATTGTGTGCAGCTTTAATAGTGTTGCAAAGAAAGAGATTGAGAAGTGGCCGCCCTTCCAGCCCACAGCTAAAGAGGGAATGCATAAGATCTCATATGAAAGCTCTTTGTTGCAACCAAATGGTTTTAGTATGGACAATCTAATATGTTTTGGTAGCTTTGGTGCAGTGTACTAGAACCCTCAGTGATGGAGCCATTGTTGCTGTTAAGAACCTCTACTTAAAATGGAGTGCAGAGTGTAAAGCTCTTAGTAGCATTTGACACAAAAATCTGGTAAAGCTAATCACTTGTTGCTCAAGTCATGGTCTCCAAGGCAATTAGTTGAAACCCTAATATTTATATTCATGCCCAAGGGAAGTTTGGACAAGTGGCTCCACCCACCAACTCATCTAGTTATGGTTAGTAAAAATCAAAACCTCCATTTCAGCTTAAATATCATACAAGAGCTTAGCAATCAATTTGGCCTCTACAATGGATTACCAATATCATGATTGCACAACAACAACAGTACATTGTGATCTAAAACCAAGTAACATGCTTCTAGAGCAGGGCATAATTACCTATGTAGACAATTTTGGCTTGATGAGAATTCTAAATCACGTGACTCTACTTGAAAATCAAAATAGCATATTTGGGCACAAAGGATCCATACTTCCAGATCATAACCACATTGCTTAACAAGTTGTACTTTGAAAATAATTGATCTATAAGAAGTGTAGGGACTAAATCAGAGAAATCGTTGTTGGCATTAAAGTATCAACAAAGGGATATATTTATAACTTTGGTATTCTACTAGTAGAGATGTTTACCGGATGGAGACCAATTAATAACATGTTTGCAACTAGATTGAGCCTTTGTGAGTTTGTGAGCAAGGCTTATCCATCGAGTGATGGAAGTTGCTGATAAGAGGATCTTTGAAGAAGGTAGAGCAAACAGGTGATGGGTGTGGCAAAATGAGGTGCAGCCAAGCTTGGTGGCCATTTTGGGCATCGGATTGTTGTGTTCTATGGAATCGCCAAGAGATCAAACCAATATGAGGGATAACTTGAAGAATATGCAAGATATCAATAACTCAATTTTGAATTTGCATCTAAGCAATGCAAAGGAGGCAATATGTAATCTTTCAGCAGCTCAAGCCCCATACCTCTTGTTAGTCACACCTATTTGTGAGATATCAAGAACTCAATTTTGAATTTACATTTAAGAAATGAAGAGGGGACATTATGAAATCTTCGAGGCATCTCAAGCCCCATTCCTCTTATTAGTCACCCTATTTGCTAGATATAAAGAATCGATTTTGAATTTACATTTAAGCCATGCAGAGGGAGCCGTTAATTGAATTCTTGGGATGAGTGTACTTAGAGACAGAAAGAACAATAAAATATGGTTAACTTGTGAGAGTTATGTGGAAAAGGTTATGCGGCGCTTCAATACATAGAATGTCAAACCAATTAGTAATCCATTTTCTATGCATATGAAGTTGTCTTCAAAATAATGTCCTAACACCGATGCAGAGAAAACATAGATGTCTCGAGTACTGTATTCATCAACAGTAGGGAGCCATGTTTGTTATAATTAGCACCAGACTTGATATAACACAAGCAGTGGGAGTTGTGAGTAGAGATGTGACAAATCCTGGCCATGATCACTAGACCTCTGTGAAGTGGATTATGTTGGCTATGTGGCATTTCAAAGCCTTAAAATCCAAAGTCTTTCGCTCGGTGAGAGTAAGAGAGATAGAAGGAATCCGCACTGGAGCCCAGATTCATATACCCTAAGTACATAAGGTAATGAGTGTTTGCGTTTGATATAGTAATCTCTTAGGAAGGTGTGAGGGTCACCTCTTAGTCAAGACTATTGATTAGGATGCCACATTATTGTGTTGGTTAGCCAAGGCTTTAAGAATCCAATCAAGTACACTAGAACACGAGTATTTATTAAGAATTGGTCATATATGAAATGGTCATGGCTTATAGACATAAGCTCATACCCTGAGATGAGACCATTTCATGCAATTATAGTCATATGGAAAGCCACTCTTCCGTATTATAATCCAACTTAGAAGAACCAGTGCACATGGGCTTTAAGAGGACCCCCGTATTAGAGCACTATGATATCTCAAAGGGGGTGCACCTGTAATCCATTGAGAACTTGATGATGGGAAGCTATGGCTCAGTAACTTTGATATAACCAATTATACATTTCTGTCATAGACTGTGGAGCATAGATTCATTGGGTCAATATCATAATGCTCTAATGGACTAGCCCAATGGAATACTTTGTTTACTAGTATTGAGCCTAAAGATCTCATTACTTGTAGTCTATTTAATTCAATATTGATGAAAAATATATAATAATAATGATAAATCATTTAGATAACGTTTGGGAATTTTTTTGAATTTTTTAAACACCAAAAATAGGCTTTTTGAATTTGTTTGATATAAATATTAAACAATGACATCCTATGGGGATGCCACATGGGTCCCAGTGGCAATAAGGACACCATGTGGCACCCCCACCTTTCCCCTTGTTGATGACATCATGCTGATGTCATAACCACGTGGGACTTTTTTGTCATTAGTTCTTTTGTTGGCATTATATTATAACATGTTATATTATGTTATATTTTGTTATAATGTAAAAGATTATTTCGTTACATATTTAATTTGCTCACATGGGCCATACTTTAACATGTGTAAAGCCATGGATTTTTTAGAATTATTTTAGTTTAAAATAGTTATCCACATAAGATTTTATGGCATGTGGGTCTGTCTCATATGGCATCACATCATAGGCTCAAGTCATATGAAGCCTAAGCGTTGGAGAATTTCTATTGGTTGTGTGTCATAGATATTTTATCTATGACATAATGTGGATATGTGGATATTCCAAATGACGTAATTGGACATACCTTTGTCCTTAGTGTGCTTTCTTGATTTTATTAAAAAAACATGGGTATTTGTGTAATCTTCACTATGGACTTAAATGAAAATAAAGCATGGGACAAGGACTAAAAGGTAAATGGTTCACATTAGGGTTTAAAGGATTGATAATGGCGTTGAATTTTATCCTTTCATCTAAGTGGTTGAATGTGGATAAACGGCTAAGATTATGGTATCTCATGTGTCATGGATGAGTTGCATCAAGGGTCAAGATCAATTTCAACCTCACTACTTAATACATATATCCCTAAGGTTAAATTAAAACCTAATTTTGGAGAAACACCTTTTATGAATTAAAAGAGAGAAAGAGAGATCTATATTAACATCCACGCACCAGCCCCTTTGCCTCTTCTATTGATCATCTTCTATCATCATTTTGATCTCATATGGTGTTCCCTGTTCTTCATGGTCAAGTTGAGCTTATACTATCATCAAGTTACTAATTAAATTCGGTTTTCCTCTTAATAATTTCACTCTTTCATGTTCAAACCTGATGTAAACTTATATTTACAAAATCTTTTACCTCTTTTAATCATTAGTTTTGAGTGATCTTTATGCTTGACTTGGATAGTGTAGTCCTTCATCTTGATCTTAAGTTAAGTGCCTCCAATCTCTTTTATTCATGTCTAGTTTTCCATAGCCTATTTCCATCTGATTTTTTTCTGAGCATATCTTTTGTTTATCATCAATATAGTGAATTAATTTTCATTTTAGAGATTAATTTTTGGGTTTGAGTTTCCCTTTTGGCATTGAGAAAAGTTTTGTAAACCAATGGACCACACAATGTAGTATGCTCATAGTTTACTTGTTTTGAGTTGGATCTCTCTACTTCCTTTTGAAATCTAATCTTTATCATATTGCTCTCTTTAATAGAACCTTATTGAGTGGTTTTAATTTATTTATTTTTAAGCTTCCTATGTGAATTGATCTCTTTGTGTTATTAAAACCATTCAAACACTTATGTATGAGGACAACATTAAGTCCCTAAAAAGTTCAAATTGTAACTCAGGCATAAAGGGTTCAACCTTGGCTTCCCCATGTTTGCTTGCATGATTACTTGTTGTGATTTACAGTTATTGAATATCTTATGTTTGAAGTAATTGAGTATATTATATGAGAAATATAATTGCTCTCATGACTTTGTAGCGTAAGCTTTAATGCCATGTTATATTGTTCATCCAAGTTGAAATCACATTGGTTTATCATGATTAAGTAAATGGTGCATGTGTAGTATTGTGGTATTTGATGATGTTGAAGATTGAAGATAAAGTTATCAAATAATTTCGAAAGGATGGGGAATTTTGAGTATATATAATGCAGTATGTTGTAAAAACAATCATTTTGAGTATTTAAACAATGTATTAAATTTATTTGCATTTTGAGTAAGGGACTTGTAAATGGACTTACTGGAGCTGCAATTTCTATTTTTAAGGGTTTGTATAAGTCTAGTTTGTGGGCTAGGTTTATGTATTACAATTTTGTTATGAAGGTTTTGTATATTCAAAACTTCATGGTTTCAAAATAATGAAAAAATTTTAGATTGAGTTTTTTGTTTATTGGTTTTATACCACCAACAGATCCTTCAGTATTTGAAGGGAACTTGCAATGCTAGTATTTGTTACAATGGAATGGATTTGAAAGTCACTGGTCATGTTGATACAGATTTTTCAGGTGACTTTAATAAAAGAAGGTCGACTACATAATGCGTTTTTTCTTTGGGAGGTGGTACAGTTAGTTGGTTATCAAGGTTGCAATCTGTGGTGGCTTTGTCTTCTATAGAGGTTGAGTATATATCACTTACTCATGCATCTAAAAAAGCAATTTGGCTAAACTGGTTACTTGGTGAATTCCGAGTTATGCAAGAAGGTATTTCACTTCATTATGATAACCAGAGTGCCCTTGTTTCTAGCAAGGAATCTAGTTTTTCATGATAGGACTAAACATATTGATGTTCAATATCACTTTATTCATGATGTAGTAGAAGATGGAAGAATTTTATTATAGAAAATTCATGTTGATGACAATCTAGCAGATGTATTAACTAAGCCCATTGGGAAGGGGAAGTTCACTTAGTGCAAGACTTTATTGAGTTTGTGGTTAGTTGATGATTAGTAACTAGTAGGCAGCAATTTTTTGAGCAGATTAATCAAAATGAAAACATGTCAATATGTCTTCAAGTGGAAGAATGTTGGATAAGGATGAAGATATTTCCTATATATATGGCGTACCTATTTTTGTGAGTGAAATCCTTAAAAACTCAGGATGGTCGTATTAGTTAGGAAAGATAAGATATTTTGGGTATCATGGAATCTACGTATTGGAGACTGTTGTTATCTAATCAAAAGAATGTGAGGAAGATTTCCTTTGATAAAGGAGTGGTACGTGCTTCTTAAAGGAAGTCCCCATTAGATAGGAAACTAAATCCCTTTTATGTAGGAACACAATCCAATTAGGAATGGTGATAGATATGGCTTTCACGCGAGTCTCCATGGTTTTCCTCTTTATAAAGTTAAGCTTTGTAGAGAGAGAAAATAATGTAAGGTAAAATACAGAGAGAATGGTTAGTTCTTTAGTTCTTTTGGGTGGGTGTTTTATGGCTTGAGAGAGAAAACTTGTAATATCTTGTATTCTATATGCTTACATGGTATTGTTCTAATTAGTGAAAGACGACTTTGCTGCCCTGTGGATGTAGGCAACTTGCCGAATCATGTAAATTTGTGTCTCTCTTCTTTATTTTTTTGTATTATTTTTCTTTCCCTTATTTTTGCCAAACCTTAGTTTTTTTATCATCTATAAAATTTCAATTTTCAACCGCCAAGAACAAGCATAAGATAAATCTTTTTTTGAGAAATATTCCTTACTTTATTAATCAAATATATTTAAAATAAATTACATCAGAAGAAATAGCTAGAGTGGACAAAGAGGCCCTTCTTTTAGCAAGAGAGTAAGCCAAGGAATTTGCCTCACCGTAGATATGGCAAAACGAAACTGAGAGGGGAGCCACTAGATCCATAATCTGCAGCCAATAAGACCTCAGATTCCATGGAGTATGTTGCTTCTTCTTGCACCATTTAATTACATTCAAAGAGTCCCCTTCAATAATGCAACTACTCTAAGGTTTCTAGAGATAAAAAAATTTATCCCTTGCAGAAACAATAACTCTGATTGGTTAGCCGTAGCTAAACCAATAGAGCCAGCATAAGAGAAGATGACATCGCCAAAACAGTCACGCAACACACCCCCAATGCTCACCTGTAATACCTCAAGAATTTACAATACTATTATTCCTGAGATGTGACAATCAAAACATATATACATCTCTTGATAGGACAAATTTACAGTGGCGAATTCTTACAAAGTAACAAAAGAAAGCTTAGGCAAAACTACACTATCTTCCAAAGTTGATCCTGACGAGCACTCAAAATGAAACCGCAGTTATCCTGACAAATGTTTACCATAATTTGATGAGTTTGGCTACTCAATAAGTGATCATCATAATCTTAAAAATAATCATGATTGAAAGATAATCAATATTTTCAAAAAGGAGATCTATTAACAGAAATGCATTAACAGTTTCACTTTCAAAAAAAATGCATAATTAAGTACAATTCAAATAATTGAAATGCGTATAACATTTTAACGGCAATGCATAATTCAAAGGATTTCATAAATTACCCTACTGTAATATCCTGCCAATCCCGAAAAGCTTCGAACTTCAGTCACATTTCTTGGTTGTTTCCAATTAACAACGGCTTCAACCTTTGTAAGATCAACTGATAAACCTTCCTTTGATATGACATGTCTTAAAAATGTCACTTGTTCAAGCCAAAATTCACATTTACTAAGTTTGGCATAAAATTTCTTTCTCTTAATATTTACAATACCATTCTTACATGCTGCTCATGTTCCTTCTGATTCTTGGAATAAATTAAAATATCATCGATGAATACTACAACAAATTTATCCAAAAAAAGCTTAAAGACCCGATTCATCAAATCCATAAATGCAGCCGGTGCATTGGTTAATCATAAAGGCATGATTAAAAATTCATAATGGCCATACCTTGTTCTGAAAGCTGTCTTGGGAACATCTTCACTTTTAATCTTAAGCTGATGGTATCCAGATCTAAGATCAATTTTTTAAAATACTTGTGATCTTGTAATTGATTAAATAAATCATCAATTTTAGGTAATGGATACTTATTTTTCACTGTCACTTGGTTCAACTGTCTATAATCGATACACAATCTCATGGTCTCATCTTTCTTTTTAACAAACAATATCGGAATACCCCAAGGTGATACACTGGGCCTGATAAAACCTTTATCTAATAATTCTTCCAATTGTTGTTTTAGTTCATTAAGTTCTGCAGGTGCCATTCTATAGGTGCCTTAGAAATTGGGGCTACCCCTGTCAATAATTCAATAGAGAATTCAATTTCCCTATCAGGAGGTAATCCTGACAATTCTTCTGGAAAAACGTCGGGAAATTATCAGATAACCGGAGTGGTATCCAAATTTATCTCTTCCTTTCTATCTTCTTTGATACAGGTAAGAAAGCCTTGACACCCTTTTCGAAGGAGGCGATTAACTCGAATACAGGAGATTAAATATGATGGGACGTCTTCTTTATACCATTGAAGTAAAATACTGGTTGATTCGGAATACTAAAGGCAACCATTTTCTTTTAACAATCAATACTTACATGGTATGCAGAAAGCCAATCCATGCTTAAGATTACATCAAAATCTGGAATTTCTAGGAGTATTAAATCAACAAACAGTTTCTTTTCTTCTATCTTTATTTCACATGATTTGTACATTATATTGATGTCAATTAAATTTCCCATCGGTGTGGCTACCTCTAGAATGTATTATAATTGTTCTGGTTCTACCTTTAAGTGGCATGCAAAATGTGGTGACACAAATGAATGAGTAGATCCAGGATCAATCAAAACATGAGCCACTTTTTTTAAGAAAATAAGAGTACCATAGATCACTGATTTTGAGGCCTGAGCGTCTTGCTCGGTGATCGCAAATACTCTTCCCTTCATCTGAGGCTTTTGAGCTATCTCTCCCTGCTTTGGAAGCTATTGCATCTGTAAGCTAGGACATTGTCTAATCTGGTGCCCTAATTTTCTACATTTAAAACAGGTTCCGGTATTCCAATAACAAGGGCTGGATTCATGGTTGTTCCCACATTTTTTACATGGTTCTATTAGGCTTTGAAGTGGCAAATTGGCTTCTTGTTTGCCCTTTCAAACTGTTGTCGATTAGATGGTGTAGGTCTAACCTGACTTTTCTGATTTTTCATCTTTTAGTAATTTTCAAAATCTTTTTCGACAATTTGGGCTCGATCCACTATTTCAGCATAAGTTCTCAATTTTAAGACTGATATTCTGCTTCTAATAACTGGTCTGAGACCCCTTTCAAAAATTTTCACCTTTCCTGCCTCATTGTTAATCATATGTGGTGCAAACCTGGTCAATTCAGTAAACTTTGCCTCGTACTGTGCTACTGTCGATTTTCCTTGGATTAATTCCAGAAATTCCATTTCTTTTTTGTCTCGAATAAAATCTGGAAAATTCTTTTCATTAAATGCCTCTATAAATACTTCCCAAGTCAAGGATTTATTTTCTTTGACCAATACTCATTTTGTCATTCGCCATCAGGACATTCCATTATCTTGAATATTTTCTCTAATTGCATAATCAATCCCTCGGCTTCCAGTGGGTTTACAGCACCCTTAAAAGAAGGTGGGTTCAATTTCTTAAATTATTCGATATTACTCTCACCATTTCCCGTAACTGACTGCTTGGGTGGATTGTTGTTTTCCATCTAATGTTGCATTAGAGCAACCATATTTTCGAATACTTTGTGAATTCCTTCCATATTAGCTTAAGCTATTTTGGATCTTGACTTCGTCCCGGTCTGTCTACGCAATAAATATGATTTTAAGTATATTCTTTTTAAATTTCCTATGAAGCTTAAACCTATTGCTTTGATACCATATTTGTCACACCCCAAGAATTTACAATACTGTTATTCCTGATATGTGACAGTCAAAATATAAATACATCTCTTGATAGGACAAATATATAGTGG
>NW_006497672.1:1925904-1939795 GCF_000471905.2 Amborella trichopoda
CAGGATAACTGCGGATTCATTTTGATTGCTAGTCAAGATCAACCTTGGAAGATACTGTTTTTGTGCTAGCTTTCTTTATTTACTTTGTAAGACCTCGCCACTGTAAATTTGTCCTATCAATAGATGTATATATGTTTTGTCTGTCACATCTCAGGAATAACAATTTTGTAAATTCTTGGGGTGTGACACCTATATACCCCATCAGCGTCCTGATGGGTCCACTTAATCCCTATCGGCGTCTCAGATAGGTCCACTTAATCCCTAAAAGTCCACTTATACCTCACCGACGTACTGGATGAGTCCACTTAATCCCTACCGGCATCCCAGATAGGTCCACTTATACCTCACCAGCAAACCGGATGAGTCCACTTGCATACTTAAAGTATTTATAAATCTCTTTAAACATTCGAAAGCAGCAATATCATGTACTCAACATATCACTGAAATTATTAATATGAATTTCACTGAAACCATTAATAACAATCACTTTCAATAACATTTCTAAAATAACCAGACAAATATTTTGGGCTCAAATAAAGAAAGGTAGCAGTTCGTAAAGACATTCTAGCATAATTGCCAATCTAATATGGATAGAAAAACTCTTATAGAAATTCACAAATACAGAATTATCGCAATTTATGGGACGTCAATTCGCAAATGAACATTTCACAAACAATGTTATAATCAAATGCAAAAATACCAGTTTTCAAATACTAAGGCAGTCATTTGCACATGAAATTTACAATGTCTAAATATTCAAAAACAGTAGAAAGAAATCTCACAATTTTACTAAAAGCGGAAATATCACATTTATTTTTAATAATTTTACAGTATCTAAATTTTTCTAAAAATGGACAAGAAAAATAAATAAGTTTATTTCTAAGAATTTACAGCATTTAAAATATTTTACAATAGATAAAATGTCACCATTTTTATTAAAAAGATTATTCTTCGAAATAATGAGGTCGCTTGCGCATAAAATTTATTGCGCCTAAAATTCATGATAATAAGCATAAGTAATTATTTCATTTTATATTTTTCGAGACAATGAGGCCACTTACCTAAAATATTTGAGAGGGAGCTTCCGATAAAAATTCGGCTATAGAGAGAAAGAGCTCACTGCGTTTCAACTAGAGAGAGATCTCAAAATTTTCTAGGGTGGGAGTCCTCACCTCTTCTATTTAAATTCTTAAAACACCTTATTATATTATTTTATTAAGTTACACCTCATACATGAGGTGTAACAATTATATTACTCCTGAAATGTTAAAACCCCACGTCAACTAAAGGACGTGGTAAAGGTAAGGAAAAGCTTAAACCAAAAGCTTTTGAAAATAGTGATGGTCCTTAAGGACCATCATGCTCATGTGGACCATCTCTTATTAAAAGTTTCTTTTCTCACTTCCTTTTTTTTTCTATTTTTTTTTTTGAAATTTTAGGATTATTACATTCTTTCCCTCTTGAAGAAATTTAGTCCTCTAAATTTGTGTGCCTAATTACTGAATAGATAGGGATATTTTTCTCTGATATCGTCTTCTCGTTCCCAAGTCGACTCCTCTCTTGAATGGTACTACCATAATATACGAATCAAAGGAATCTCCTTGTTGGCCAACACTTGTACCCTTCTATCTAGTATCAAAATTGGCTACTCAATGAAGGATTGGTCCTTCCTGATCGGTAAAGGTTTATATTTCAAGATATGGGATGGGTTGCGCTGATATTTTCGTAGTGATGATACATGGAAGACATTATGGACGTTTGCCAATTCAGGTGGTAAGGCAAGTCTATATGCGACACCTCCGATTCTTTCCAGGATTTCAAATGGTCCGATGTGACGTGGGCTCAGCTTTCCTTTCTTGCTGAATCTCGTAATGCCTTTTATTGGTGAGATTTTTAGGAAAACTCAATCACCTTCCTCAAATTCAAGAACTCTCCTTCGGTTATCGGCATAACTCTTTTGCCGACTCTGAGCTGTCTTGAGCCTTTTTCGAATTATTGTTATCTTATCTATAGTTACCTGGACAATTTTTTGCCCCAAAAGTTTCTTTCACCAACCTCGTCCCAACAGATGGGTGACCTGCATTTCCTTCCATATAGGGCTTCATATGGTTCCATCTGGATACTGGCTTGGAAGCTATTATTATAAGCAAACTCAATCAGGGGTAAATGGCCATCCTAGCTTCCTGTAAAGTCAATGACACAGGTCCTCAGCATATCTTCCAAAGTTTGGATAGTCCTCTCCGATTGTCCATCAGTTTGGGGATGAAAGATAGTGCTAAAGGTGAGTCTCGTCCCCATGGCTGACTGTAGCATAGCCCAAAATTTAGAAGTAAACCAAGTATCCTTTTCTGATACAAAACTGACCGAAACTCCATGCAATTGCACTATTTCCTTAATGTACAACTAGGCCAGTCGATCCAAAGTGTATGTCGTTCGAATCGGCAGAAAATGGGTAGCTTTGTTCAGCCGGTCCATAATGACACAAATGCTATCATGTCCTGAATTTGTTCTAGACAAACCAGAGACAAAATCCATAGAGATGTGCTCCCACTTCCACTCTGGCACGGGTACAGGCTGCAACAACTCAGCGGGTTTTTGATGCTCAGCTTTTACTTGCTTGCATGTTAAGCACTTGGACACAAATAGTACTACCTCTTTTTTCCTATTATTCCACCAAAATATTTTCTTCAGGTCTTGATACACTTTAATACTTCCGGGATGTATCGTATAACGAGAGTGATGTGCTTCTTTCAATATAGCTTTCTTCACACTTTCATCATTCGGGACACAAATCCGACCTTTGAATCTTAGCAAATCCTCACTATATATAAAGAATTCATCTCTTTTTCCCAGCTTCACCTCTTCTACAATTGTTATAAGCTGAGGGTCTTTCTTTTGTACCGATCAAATCTGTTGGATTAATTGGGGTTCTGCCTTAATGTTGGCAATCATACTTACCACACCATTAATGGACTGAGCCGGAGCCAATCCACTATTTCTTCTATCAATCTCATTTTTTGGATCATTAAATGAGCTAAAACTCTCGTAGATTTTCTACTTAGAGTGTCGGCCACAACGTTAGTTTTTCCTTAATGATAATGGGTTGTACAATCATAATTTTTTAATAAATCTATTCATCTTATTTGTCGCATATTTAAATCCTTTTGAGAGAAGAGGTATTTCAAGCTCCTATGATCTTTGTATATTTCGAATTGCTCACCATATAGATAATGCCTCCACATTTTCAAAGTGAATACTATTGCAGCCACTTCCAAGTCATGAATTGGATATTTTTTATCATATTCTTTCAACTGTCTGGATGCATATGCTACTATTTTCCCATATTGCATTAATACACAGCCCAAGCCTTTATGTGAAACATCACTATAAATCAGAAATCCCCCACTCCCCTCAAGAATAGTCAAAATAAGTGCTGAAGTTAATCGGACTTTTAGTTTGTGAAAACTCTCCTCACATTCACTTGTCCACTCAAATTTGACATTTTTCTGTGTCAATGGTGTTGCGATTCGAGAAAATCTTTCTACAAACTTTCTGTAATATCCTGCCAATCACAAAAAGCTTCAAACTTCAGTCACATTTCTTGGTTGTTTCCAATTAACAACGGCTTCAACCTTTGAAGGATCAACTGAAAAACCTTCCTTTGATATGACATGTCCTAAAAATGTCACTTGTTCAAGCCAAAATTCACATTTACTAAGTTTGTCATACAATTTCTTTTCTCTTAATATTTGCAATACCATTCTTACATCCTGCTCATGTTCCTTCTGATTCTTGGAATAAATTAAAATATCATCGATGAATACTATAATAAATTTATCCAAAACAGGCTTAAAGACCCGATTCATCAAATCCATAAATGCAGTCGGTGCATTGGTTAATCCAAAAGGCATGACTAAAAATTTATAATGGCCATACCTTGTTCTGAAAGCTGTCTTGGGTACATCTTCACTTTTAATCTTAAGCTGATGGTATCTAGATCTAAGATCAATGTTTTAAAACACTTGTGATCCTTTTAATTGATCAAATAAATCATCAATTCTAGGTAATGGATACTTATTTTTCACTGTTACTTGGTTCAACTGTCTATAATCGATACACAATCTCATGGTTCCATCTTTCTTTTTAACAAACAATACCGGAGCACCCTAAGGTGACACACTGGGCCTGATAAAACCTTTATCTAATAATTCTTCCAATTGTTGTTTCAATTCCTTAAGTTCTGCAGGTGCCATTCTATAAGGTGCCGTAGAAATTGGGGCTACCCCTGGCGAAAATTCAATAGAGAATTCAATTTCCTTGTCAGGCGGTAATCTTGGCAATTCTTCCGAAAAAATGTCAGGAAATTCTCGGATAACCGGAGTGGTATCCAAATTTCTCTCTTCCTTCCTATCTTCTTTGATATAGGCAAGAAAGCCTTGACACCCTTTTCGAAGGAGGCGATTAGCTCGAATACAGGAGATTAAATATGATGGGGAGTCTTCTTTGATACCATTGAAGTAAAATACTGGTTAATTCGGAATACTAAAGGCAACCATTTTCTTTTAACAATCAATACTTGCATGGTATGCAGAAAGTCAATCCATGCCTAAGATTACATCAAAATCTTGAATTTCTAGGAGTATTAAATCAACCAACAGTTCCTTTTCTTCTATCTTTGTTTCACATGATTTTTACATTATATTGGTATCAATTGAATTTCCCATCGATGTGGCTACCTCTAGAATGTAATCTAATTGTTCTAGTTCTACCTTTAAGTGGCATACAAAATGTGGTGACACAAATGAATGAGTAGATCCATGATCAATCAAAACATGAGCCACTTTCTGGAAGATAATAAGAGTACCTTGGATCACTGATTTTGAAGCCTGGGCTTCTTGCTCGGTGATCGCAAATACTCTTCCCTTCATCTAAGGTTTTGAGTTATCTCTCCCTGCTTTGGAAGCTGTTTCATCTGTAAGCTAGGACATTGTTTAATCTGGTGCCCCAATTTTTTACACTTAAAACAGGCTCCGGTATTCCAATAACAAGGGCTGGATCTATGGTTTTTCCCACATTTTTTATATGGTTCTATTGGGCTTTGAAGTGGCAACGGCCTTGGCTTCTTGTTTGCCCTTTCAAACTGTTGTCGATTAGATGGTGTGGGTCTAACCTGACTTTTCTTATTTTTCATCTTTTAGTAATTTTCAAAATCTTTTTCAACAATTTGGGCTCGATCCACTATTTCAGCATAAGTTCTCAAATTTAAGACTGATATTCTGCTTCTAATAGCTGGTTTGAGACCCCTTTCAAATTTCTTCACCTTTCTTGCCTCATTGTTAACCATATGTGGTGCAAACCTAGCCAATTCAGTAAACTTGGCCTCGTACTGTGCTACTGTCGATTTTCCTTGGATTAATTCCAGAAATTCCATTTCTTTTTTGTCTCGAATAAAATCTTGAAAATACTTTTCATTAAATGCCTCTATAAATATTTTCCAAGTCAAGGGTTAATTTTCTTTGACCAATACTCATTTTGCCATTCGCCACCAATGTTGTGTTTCACCTTCGGACATAAAAACTGCCAAGGCCACCTTCCTATCATCAGGACATTTCCATTACCTCGAATATTTTCTCCAATTGCATAATCCATCCATCGGCTTCCAGTGGGTTTACAGCACCCTTAAAAGAAGGAGGGTTCAATTTCTTAAATTATTCAATATTACTCTCACCATTTCCCGTAACTGACTGTCTGGGTGGATTGTTGTTTTCCATTTGATGTTGCATTAGAGCAACCATATTTTCCAAGGCTTTGTGAATTCCTTCCATATTAGCTTCAGCTATTCTGGATCTTGAATTCGTCCTGGTCTGTATACGCAATAAATATGATTTTAAGTACATTCTATTTAAATTTCCTATGAATATTAAACCTATTGATCTGATACCATATTTGTCACACCCTAAAAATTTACAATACTGTTATTCCTGAGATGTGACAGTCAAAACATATATACATCTCTTGATAGAACAAATTTACAGTGGCGAATTCTTACAAAGCAACAAAAGAAAGCTTAGGCACAACTACAATATCTTCCACAGTTGATCCTGACGAGCACTCAAAATGAAACCGCAGTTATCCTGAAAAATGTTTACCATAATTTGATGAGTTTGGCTACTCAGTAAGTGATCATCATAATCCTAAAAATAATCATGATTGAAAGATAATCAATATTTTCAAAAAGGAGATCTATTAACATAAATGCATTAACAGTTTCACTTTATAAAAGTATAATTCGAATAATTGAAATGCGTATAATATTTTAACGGCAATCATAATTCAAAGGATTTCACAAATTACCCTACTGACATCCCAAGTAGGTCACCTATATACCCCATCAGCGTCCTGATAGGTCCACTTAATCCCTATCGGCGTCTCATATAAGTCCACTTAATCCCTGCAGGTCCATTTATACCTCACCGGCATACCGGATGAGTCCACTTAATCCCTACCGGTATCCCAGATAGGTCCACCTATACCTCACCGGCGAACCGGATGAGTCCACTTGCATATTTAAAGTATTTCTAAATCTCTTTAAACATTCGAAAGCAGCAATATCATGTACTCAACATATCACTGAAATTATTAATATGAATTTCACTGAAACCATTAATAACAGTCACTTTCAATAACATTTCTAAAATAACCAGTCAAATATTTTGGGCTCAAATGAAGAAAGGTAGCAGTTCATAAAGACATTCTAGCATAATTTCCAATCTAATATGGATAGAAAAACTCTTATAGAAATTCACGAATATAGAATTATCACAATTTATGGGATGTCAATTCGCAAATGAACAATTTCACAGACAATGCTATAATCAAATGCAAAAATATCAGTTTTCAACTAATAAGGCAGTCATTTGCACATGAAATTTACAATGTCTAAATATTAAAAAACAGTCGAAAGAAATCTCACAATTTTACTAAAAGCAGAAATATCACATTTATTTTTAATAATTTTACAGTATCTAAAATTTTCTAACAATGGACAAGAAAAATAAATAAATTTATTTCTAAGAATTTACAGTGTTTAAAATATTTTGCAATAGATAAAATGTCACCATTTTTACTAAAAAGATTATTCTTCGAAATAATGAGGTCGCTTGTGCATAAAATTTATTGCGCCTAAAATTCATGATAATAAGCAGAAGTAATTATTTTATTTTATTTTTAAAAAGAATGGATTATTTTTTGAGACAATGAGGCCACTTACCTAAAATATTTGAGAGGGAGCTTCCGACAAAAATTCGGCTAGAGAGAGAAAGAGCTCACTGCGTTTCGACTAGAGAGAGAGAGATCTCAAAATTTTCTAGGGTGGGAGTCCTCACCTCTTCTATTTAAATTCTTAAAACACCTTATTATATTATTTTATTAAGTTACACCTCATACATGAGGTGTAACAATTATATTACTCCTTAAATGTTAAAACCCATGTCAACTAAAGGACGTGGTAAAGGTAAGGAAAAGCTTAAACCAAAAGATTTTGAAAATAGTGATGGTCTTTAAGGACCATCATGCTCATGTGGACCATCTCTTATTAAAAGTTTCTTTTCTCTCTTCCTTTTTTTTTTTTTCTTTTCTTTTTTTTTGAAATTTGAGGATTATTACATCACCAAACTTGGATAACCCAAAGAGCTCCCGTCAAAATTTAGCTTAAAACCCCCACTCTTTGGTGCAACCCAAATACACCTGCATCTCATATTTACTCTACCCATCAAAAACAGAGTTGGCAAATTCAACAAAACATCAGGTTGTGAAATCCCCCAACCCTCCTTACTAACCGAGAACCACGACCAAATAAACAATTTGACTTTAGTGAGCAATCTATCGAAAGATAGACTCTCTCCCTCAAAAGTTCGCTTATTTCTTTGTTTCCAAAGCTCCCCTAACGTTGACCCTCTCACTATTTGCCTAACCAAAATACCCACAGAAGGTAAGTGATTAAAGGCTAACTATAACACTACACCCAACAGAGATGGGGCAGTGAAGCATGAACAAGAAGTAAACAAAATAACTAATACCAAATTCTAGAGGCAACATGGCCTTGGATGAAGAGATGATCTCCAGTTTCCTCATCCACTTTGCACATCAAACAAATGTTAGGTAAAACTTTACGCTTCTTAATCAAATTATCCACCGTCAAAGTTTTATTTTGGATAGCTAACCATAAAACATATGCAACTTTTGGGGAACAGGTCATTTCCACACCTTGGCTGCAACAGGTAAAGACCATCTCCTTATATCGTGGAAAAAGAGCCTATAAAAAGACTTAACCGAAAAAATCCCATCACATTCGATTTCCCAAATCACTTTATCCATAACCTCTTGGGAACTATAAACTGAATCCAAGATACCCATTAAATCTTTCTATTGAAGATAAGTATCTTCACTCAGTCTATTATACGGGAAATTAAATATTCCAAGCAACCTGATTACCACGCACCTCAAATATATCATAAACCTTAGCATTAGGTTGCGAAACGTTATCAAAAAGTTCCGGATAAATAAGCTTTAGAGGGCCATCACCTATCCACTTATGATGCCAAAAAGATATGTTGTGACTACAACCAACATTCCAGCTAAAGTAACTGGCAATCATTGGTTTGCACTTGTAAATAGACTTCCACAGAGAAAACATCTCGCTAATACTACCCCCTCCTAACCACATACCATGCCTATCCAGGCCATATTTCGAGGATAAGACCTGAAACCAAAGCTGATTTGTATAATGAAAACTTGCTCACCACCATTTACAAAGCAATGCCTCGTTCATATATTTAACTTTCTAATGCCAAGACCACCTTCACACTTAGGGGTTCAAATACGATCCCACCTAAGTAAATGATAATTCTGTTCTTCCCCAAAAGTCCCCCACATAAAAGTACACATTATTCTTTCAATTTTATTTACGACTAAGGCTAGCATTTGAATAAGAGACATCAAGTAGATTGGTAAATTCGTTAAACAAAAGCTTAGCAAAGTAACCCTACCATCTATAGACAGATATTTCAGCTTCCAAAGATCCAACTTCACCTGGATTCTAACACCTTATCCCAAACCGCAATAGAATGCCAAGAAACTGATAATGGCATACCCAAGTAAAAAAAGGGGAAGGAACCCACCAAACATCCCAAAAGATTTACCAAATATTGAATCAAAGCCAAATGACAGTTAATGCCTATCAAAGAAGTCTTATGGAAATTAACCTTCAGTCCCAACACCACTTCACAGTATTCTAAAAAAATGTGCAATGCTTTTTACTTGCATCTCATATGCTTCACAAAACAAAAGTGCATCTGCATATTGCAAATGAGAGACTTGAGAGCCCATCTCAGCCACCATAAAACCAGAGAAACTACCACTACCTTCCACTTTTTGGATCATCAGACTAAAGCACTCTACATAGATGGAAAAAAGAGAATGGTGGCATGGGATCCCCTTAGCGAAGACCCCTTGAAGCCTTAAAGAAACCAATGGGACTTCCTTTAAAAAATGCTGAGAAATGGGCCAAGGATCAGCATCCAAATATCCAACTCCTCCATTTTTTCCCAAATCCCTTATTCTTTATAATTTTCAAAAGTACTCCCTATTCAACTCTGTCATATGCTTTTTTCAAATTAAATTTGATAATGACTTTAAGAACTTAACTTCTCACTCTATAATAAATACACTCTTGAGCCACCAAAATACTATCAATGACTTGACGATTCTGAATGAAAGCAGATTCATTGTTAGAGATAAAGAAAGGTAAAAGTAACTTCAATCTTTCAACTAAGACTTTTGCCACAATCTTATAAAGACTGATGGGCTAATATTAGATAACTCTACAATCACTTATTTTAATAAGAGCTATATAAGTGGCATTAACCCCTATTAATATTTCACCTCTCGTCATAAAAGCTCTAACCATCTCTAATAATTCAACCTTAATCAAGTTCCAAAATCTATGGAAGAAAGAAAGGGGAAAACCATATGGGCATGGAGCCTTATCATCAGGTAAAGCAAAAACAGCCCCCTTAAGTTCTTCCATAGAAATATCACACTCCAACTTAGAGCTCATCTCTGCTGACAAAACTTTAAAAGGCACACTGGCCAATTTTGGAGTGAACTTCACCTCCGATAAAAAAGCCTTCTTAAAGTGGTCAATAATAGCCCCTTCTATTGCAACACTATCCTCTGTCTCAACACCAGGAATAGTTAAACTATAAATGTCGTTTTGCTTTCTTCTCACACTCGCAATGGAGTGGAAGAACTTAGTATTCTGATCACCCTCATTTAACCATTTTATCATTGATCTTTGCTTCCAATATAACTCCTCGGCTCTATGAAGATCAAAAAGAGATTTCAACTTCGAACTTCTTACACCCAACAACTCCTTGGTCAACACACCTGCATATTGAATGTGCTAGTCCAAAGCTTCAATTTCACATAAGACATCATCGATTTTGGACTGAACATTGTAATTATTCTCTTGTTCTAATCGATAAGCTTATGATTAATGTTAACCAGCTTTTTGTACAATTGAAAATCCAAGGAACCAATAGAAATAGTATTCTGCCAGGTGGTTTTAATGACATCTACCACTGTTTGCTCATCTAGCCACCCAATATCTAGCCTAAAAGGCTTCGGCCCACCTCTCTCCATGCTAGTATATAACAAAATGGGGATATAATCAGAAAACAGGCATGGAAAGAGACAAGAGGAAAGACATCCACCCAATTTGCAGATACCAAAAATCTATCGAATTTAGACATTGAGAGACTAATGGAACTATTATTCGGCCAAGTAAATTTAGTCCCAACAATCGGTAGATCTAAAAAAGAATTACTTTTTATAAATCTATTAAACAGTCTCATCGATGAATTAATAGAATAACCTGCAGAACATTTATCTAGTCACTTTATAATATTAAAATCCCCCCCATGCACAAATGAAATTGAAATTGTCAAATCACACCATCTATATCATTAACAAAACCTTCCTTAAGAGTTGAGTCATTAGGACCATAAAAAATTATAATTCCTCAAGAAAAGCCCAAACAATGACCATAAAAGCCAGTAAGTATAGAGAGAGAAAATCTTAAGAGGAAGTGCACTTGATGAAAACTATAAAAAAAAAAAAAAAAAAAATTGAAGAGAGCCCATAATTTCTCACCATAAAAACTCACATAGCAATGGAGAGAGGCCCTTCGAATGCCCCCTAAAGGACCGCTTACTTCCAATGGTTTGAAATACGATTGTTATTTCTATCGTGCCGAAAGATATTATACTCTTGAGGGAGTAGAATGTCCATTAACTTCCTCCCCACTAAGGATTAATAATGGTGATCCTTTGAGGTCCTACTCACATGAGTGTGGGAGGGTCTCATAGTACTATTACTCAATTTTAGGACCCCAAAATTTAGGATTGTAACTTCTTCAACATATAGATTGACCTCAAGGAAAAAATCTTAATCGTATCCTCTATGTACTTCAAAACAATAATGTCTCAAAATTGAGTAGAGAAAGTCTAATTTTTAGATCTCAATAATGTCTCAAAATTTAATAGAGAAAATCTAATTTTTAGATGCTAATATCTAAGTGTTAGATTACTCAAATTTCAAATTTTATTTTTTTTGAGAATAAACATTTAGTAAATCTTAAGTGGTTTTCAAATTTTCAAATTAAAAAAAGGAAAAATTACATAAATATATGTTTTAGTTTATGTTATTACCAAAATACTGAATACTTTTTGTTATTACTAATATGTCTATTTTTTGACTTCATAACAATTTTTTTTAAAAAAGGCGAAACTACTCATTTTCGGTTTTTAGGCTAATTTCAGTTTTTGAATAACCGAAATTTTTTTCTCTCTTGTAGGTCTATTCTCTCTCTACCCCTCTCTCTACATTATATTAAATAGGTAAAAATAGTTTTTTTTTTTTTTTTAAACTCTCTCTCCCCCTTCACCATCATCTTTTTTTAGTAAGTTTCACCAAGCTTATTGAAAGAGGAATTTGGCCTGGTCTGGATATTCCCATAGCTCAAAGAGGTTGAATTAACAAAAGATCTCTTCTTAAAGGTAAGGCATCATGGGCTGGTCATTAGCTTTCCATTATCGTCTGACGTAGGGGCTCAAACTAGTTGTTCCCCTGATTTTATCAGATAACTATGATTTCATAGAGGTAGAGAGATAATACTCTACAAGAGAGAGAAAACACCACAAGCAAGGTTGAGAGAATACGCCACAAGATTTCTTCTAATCTCATAATTCCTAAGATTTCTCCTAAATTTTGGGGCTTAAACTAGTTGTTCCCCTTGATTTTATCTATTACCATGACGTAAGAGAGGTAGAGAGAGAATACACCACAAGATTTTTCCTAATCTTCTAATCTCATAATCCCTTAGATTTCTCCTAAATTGAGGGGCTCAAACTAGTTGTTCCCCTCTGATTTTATCGGATAACTATGACTTTAGAGAGGTAGAGATAATAGGCCACCAGAGAGAAAATATTTTGAAGAACTAAAAATTTTAAATTTTCACTTTTTCAAAAACAGAAATTGGTCAGATTTCAGTTTTTGAAAAACCGAAAATGGGTACTTTCGTAGTTTTTTTAAAAAAATTGTTATGAAGTCTAAAAAACGGACACATCAGTAATAATAAAAAGTAATTAGTATTTTGATAATAACAAAAATTAAAAGGGATATTTACGTGATTTTCCCTAAAAAAGTCTCCCAAGTCTTCCGACCGAGAGAGTAGAGGTAGACTATGCTCCCGAGGGTGCATAATATACGTACCTTTCTATCATTACCCATTTTCAAGTTAACTTATCAACAAAACCCAGGCTAGATGTCCAAGGCATGATATTCTTCTGTTATTTCTTTTCCAAAACATAGGGGATTTTTACGTAGAACCCCTTCACAATGACCGTTTCTTAAACCTTGCTGATGGGTGCCATTGTCTTGAATCTTGATATTCTGGCCGTTATAACAACGTTAGGACGTTTCTTGGTTGTTGAACCCTTGAGTAACATCAATAAAACTGACCAAAATGACATTGCCTCAGAAATTCAAATCTGACACTCGTGTGATATTGGAAATTTGACTACCAATTTATTATTAAACTAATATCGAGGGAGGGTCGGTGTGACGTGGCGGCGTAGGTCCGGTTCAAGTGACACATCGTCCATCCAATGGTGAGGGCTCCAGCGCGGCCACGTGAGGTTAAGTGTAATGACGTGGCAAGCAGGAAGCCGCGCGTTTCTTGAGTGGCCAACCGATGACCACCACGTGGCCTTGCCTTCGCCTCTTCTTTCCTGCCTACCAATGGGGAGATGAACCTACGATCCACGCCTTTGTCTGAAATGACAAAGGCACCCTAAACACCCCACTGGCCTTTAATTTTTTTTTTTTTTTTAGTATTGATTATTGCCCCTCTTAGTCTATTTCTTAAAAGGAAAAATATTGTGTGCGCCATACGCCAATGGTTGATTTTTTTTTATATATATATAATACCGATATTGCCCCTCAGTTTATTTCTAAAAAGGAAAAGTATAGCGTGGACGCCAATGGTTGAGAGCAATGGTTTAAAAACCGGATCGGTGACCCGGATCGGGCTTTTCAAAAACCGATCCGGATCGGCGAATCGGCAATCCGGATCGGCGAATCGGCGGTCCGGATCGAAATCGGGTGAATCGGTCAGAATAAAGCTTCAAAAAAATCCGAAAAAATTATTAAAATTCATTATAAATATTGTTTTTTAGGAATTCAATAAAAAATGAGGGTACTCCATTAAGAATTTTCATGTTTTTGGATGAATATGCGAATAATGATATGTTCTTTCCCTACATGAACCGTC
>NW_006497672.1:1978770-1989752 GCF_000471905.2 Amborella trichopoda
AAGAAAAAAGATCTGTAATCACCAAATTTATTACATTAACTAAAACAAAAGCAAAAACACCTCCAATAAGTAAAACACCTGATGAATACAATTTTGCCTCTATTATGAAAAGAGTAAGTGAACAACATACCTCTCAACATAAAGAACCTTCTATTTCAGATTTAAAACAAGAAATCAAAGAAGTCAAAAGAGAAGTACATCAATTAAAAAATAGAACTAAGACTTTAGACTTACAAAATCTATCTCAACAAGAGTCAGATACAGATGAACTAGAATTCGATCAGCTTATTACAACATATAGTCCTGATCCACCAGAAGATATACCAGAAACTTCTGAAGTCAAACATCATCTGGTAACAATTTCCTCTGTCAGTTTGATAGATAAAATTATGATTCAAAAATGGTTTGTTCAAGTCACTATAATCGTCGCAAAAGATTATCAGTTCCAAACCTCAGCCCTAATATACTCAGGTGCTGACTTTAATTGCATCAATAAAGGATTAGTACCATCAAAATATCTTGACAAAACAACTCAAATCCTAAATACTGCAGATGGTAGTAGACTCGTTATAAATTATAAATTATCCAATGCTTCTGTCTGTAATAATCACCAATGTATTAATACACCATTTATTATGGTCAAAGGACTAAGCCAAGCAGTTATACTTGGAGTCCTATTTCTTACACTTCTATATCCTTTATCAATAGATCAAACAGGAATATATATATATATATATAAAGTTTAAATAAGGTTGCAACCTTAAAATGTAGAACTATGGATGCACTTCAAAATTAGTTGTTTTAATGTGGTAAAACCTTCTAATTGAGCATCTCAACATCGAGATGTATGATTATGAAAGAAAGATGGATTTTGACGCCTAGAAATAGTGCATCTTACATCATATTATCTAGACCGTCCTTTTCAACAGTGTAATATGTTTTTAGATCTACTTGATTTTAACCAGTTTTGGAGTTTAAAATTTTATAATTAAATAATATAAAAATACATTTTGAGATAATCCTAAGAATATTTTGCATCAAAAGTATATATTATGATCAAATTTGAAGGTGCGTCTTAATTGGATTGTTTAAGGTTGTAACCTTATATACATATATATGGGGTTATGGTAGGATGCTCACACTATAACGTATTTTATAATAATACTCGACAAAGTTTTTATACTTATATCTCTTGTTTTGTACATGAAGTATTTTTTAAGCAATGATAGTTTTGGTCATTAGGAGGGGTGTGATGCTATCCACATGATATGTGACATCACCCATATGAAATACACTAGTGGTATTAATTTTGGACACTTATATACTCTTATTTTGTACATGAAGTATTTTTTTATCAAGAGTATTTTTTGTCATTAGGAAATGTGTGATGACATCCACATGGGGTGTGACATCACCCGTATGAAGTACACTATTGGCATTTAATACTTCATATGAGTGATGTCACACCCCATGTGGATGACATCACACACCTCCTAATGACCAAAAATGCTATTGACAAAAAATAACCCATATACAAACAATGGTGTATAAGTGTTCAAAATTTATTTAGCATAATTATAAAAATGCTATATAATATGAACACCCTAATATAATGAAGCCACTACGTAACCCCTATATGTGACAATGGACAATGTTTTCACCTATAGGCTCAACGCTGTCCGATTTTTTTGGATGGCGTGGATTAAAAGACTGCAATGGACCTACTATTTCCGTTGCATGTCAAAAAACATGTGGAAATCGCCACAGACCACGCGCCGTCTGTTGCGGCTTCGTTCAATAAACCGCCATGGACATAGCATATCCGCGGCGAAGCAAAACACTCATCTAAATCGCCTATGAATGTTTTAAGAGTTATTCCCAACGCTTATAGGCAAAAATGAACAATGATTCGCCTACCCTCATCACCGTCCAAAGTTCAACGTACGGTCTGATTGTTTGGTAGTGTTTCATTTTTCATTTTTTCATTTTTTTTTACAAATTGAAATGATCTAAAATTTAAAGCGTGTGTAAATCTTAGTGAGGCTCACCTAATAAAAATATGAAAAAAAATAATTCGTGAAAATAATTTGACCAAATAGCCCTGAAAATTTTTAGGGGCATTTTGGTCAATTATTTTCATGTAAAATATATTTTTTATATTTTTTCTAAATTCTAATATTTTTAATGAACACATGCTCCAAATTTCAAGCTATTCCGATTTGTAAAAAAAAAAAAAAAAAAGAATACTACCAAACAGTCGTGACCATGCAATAAATTTTGGACGGTGATGAGGATAGGCGAAATCACTGTTTATTTTTGCCTATATATATATATATATATATTCAAATTATAAAGGTTCAAGATATAGAGAGTTGAAGGGTGGATTTATTAATTTTGTTGTCTATGTTTTTTAAAAAATGTTATATTTTTGGGACAAATTTGTAAATATTACTGCGTCACAAAAGGTATTTTTGTTATTTCCATAAGAGGTAAAGTTGAAATTTTAACTAAAGGACAATGACGCTCCCCAAATACTTCCAAATTTGAGCTCTAAACAATCAAATTTATATAGAGTCAAGGCTCTAAACGATCAAATTTGAGCTTATCTAAAAAATTTCACTAGAAGAGGTTGTTTTGATGCCCAAATATCTCAAATCAATCATCAAGATGCATGGACATGAAAAAAAATGAATTTCAAGTTTTTAAAATAATATATTTTATAATACATTTTAGACCGTTAATTTTCAATATTTTCAAGTTTTCATAAATATGTCAATCTACATTATTTTAAAAATTTAAATTTTATAAATAAATATAAAAATATATTTTAAGACTATCACAAAGATTTCTAATATTAAAACCATATTTCTCAACACTATTTGAAAGTAGGCTCAAATTTAGAGTTTCCATTATACATACGGTTGTCTAATATTAAAACCATATTTCTCAACAGTATTTGAAAGTAGGCTCAAATTTAGAGTTTCCATTATACATACGGTTGATTGCATGTTGACCTGACGAATATGATCCTCGATAGACCAAATCGGGGTTGGACCGTCCCGGCCTGGAAAGCTCTAAACGCTTTCCTGGTCCATTCGTAGGTCAATCCGAACCAACCCGAGCGGACTGCCACCCCTCCATCCCGACGTCGTTTCGGCGAAGATGGGGCGCTCAGGTCTTTTAATGACTAAGATGGGGGCATATCTGGTCCTATTCCCGTCAATTCAGAACAAGAAGGGTTATTAAACACGTATGAGGTTCCCACAAATATCTCTTCACCACCACCACCACCACCACCACCACCACTTCAGGGCTTTGTTTGTACTGATTAGTCCTCCCGTCGCTCATGAACACCAAAAAAATTCATGAGGTATTATCAACCAGAACCAAAAAATCCCCTCCTATTTTCTTTTTCCCTCTCTGAACTCATCTTCCCATCTATTTGAACAAATGCTGAAGAAGATTACCATGGTTGTTGCTGCATTTCTGGTCCTTGATTCTCATGGCTGGGGCTTAACAGAAAGGTACTGGTTCTCTTCTTTCAAATTAATTTCTCGTTATTTGATGTGTCATCTTCTATTTTAAGGTAGAAATGGCCACAGTTTAGTTTGTTGTGGCGAAATGTTGGAATTTCTTAGTGTTCAGTGTTTTCCTTTGACAATTTTTTGAAAGCTAATTTATGTGGCTCTTACTCTTCGGATCCTATTTTAAGTCACCCATGGGGTTGTGCTTATAAAACGGTTATGGGTGAATATGCTTTTCTTGTAACTGTAAATTGAAAATTTTGAGTTATTTCTTGAGTACCTAATTATTACTGTTTTCTTAGAAATATGAAATTATTTCCCCAATTCTCTGTGACGTTGCGATTTTAATCACTTGATGAAACAACTGAGAGATGAGGAATTCAAATGCTGAAGAGGCAACTGGTTGTTGGTTGGCTTGTTTCATGGTTGAACCCAATAATGCAGTTAAGTTTGGGTCTAATCTGATTTTGCACACAGTTTTTTCTTTATATGTGACTATTTTTTTAAACTTTTGTTCGACGTGCTTCTTACGCTTGGGTTAGAAGCAGTTGAACCAAAGTTTAAGAAAATCGTGTTTTATAAACAGAACTTTCGATCATAGAGCAGAATGGTGGATTGGGATTCATGTACCGACACCAATTAGTTGGGAAAAGGCTTTGAAGATGATGGTGATGATGCTTATGCTTGTGTTACTCTTTCATGAATATGGTTATTTACTACCCGGGCTTGTTTCCCCCACAAAATCGAATTGATTTTTATCTCCTTCTTTGAATAGTGTCTTCTTGGAACCTATGGAAAAGGATACATTTGAGATATCAATGAGTATTCTATGAACTTTATGAAGGTTCAATTATGCCCACTTATTAATTTTATGAGTGGGGATTGCTGTTTTTCGTATATCTACATCTGCACCGTGCTTTACTTTTCATCCAAAGCAAGAGCTGGTTATAGCAAAAACACTAACTGCCTAGAATTTCCATACATGTTTGTTGGTGCAGATAGCTAAAACATAGGTGCAAATAGCAATCACTTTCTGAATTTGTCTGGCAATCGTATATATATATATATATCTCCCCAAATGATTCATTTGTGGTTTTATCTGGGATCTCAAAATTGATTCGAAAAGGGGTTTGCTCAAGAAAACCAATTCAAATTAACACAAATATATTATAACTCTGGACTCCCTGCCATCTGTTTTTTTGAATTTCCAGTTTAATATTTCTCATTTGCTGTAGTTGCTGGGAAGTGTAATTTCTGATAATGTCGAATGTAATTCATCCAATAATCTTACATCCTCTCCAATGGTTTTATTAAAAAAATATTCTAGTTCCTAGCCTTTTCGACTCACAACTATTTTCAATAGTGCAAAAGACCACCACACCCAAGTCATATTGCATATTTTTTCACTAGCTGTAACCTCCCTTGTTCCGGAGCCCTAGGCATTCTGTCTCCTATTCATCCACTCCATTTATTATAGAAATGGCTCAAGAACCTAATGCTTCATAATACAAAGATATTTCTTGAGAAGACTTCACAATTTTGTGAAGTTGACTATTTCCTCTATTCAGAGAAGTTCTTGTGTCTTTCAAAGTGACACTGAAAGAAATACACAAGATTTTTGTGTGGAAGATTGGACCTCTAAATTTCACATACCATCATTAATTTCTTGTTTTGCTCCCTCTTTAGTTTTCATAAATCCAATGCCTTGAGGTTTATTCTTCCTTCTTCTAAATACAAACGAAGAATTAATTATCAGTTCTATGTCACCATTTTGAGCAATACGGGTCCCAACAATTAAAGTTTTATACCTTTTAACCCACTGCTTAATTAGCTTCAGTATGAGACCTATGATGAATACACTAATCTATTGGTTGCAAAACTCATAATTCTGTTTTCACAAAGCTGGTGAATTTTTGTAGTTTGCCCATCCACACGATCCTGTGAGTCCCATATTGATCCCATGGAAGGGCCAGGCGAGGTTAATGAAACAGTGAGAAAAGCTGCTGAAGCTGCTCCAAACTCTAAGAGAAAACTAACCAATCATTCCATTCAAGAAGATAACTGTAATCCTTTAGAACCAACTGCAGTTTTTATTGCCCCTGGAAATGATTGGCCTGAATCACTTTCTCTCTCAAGGTCAGATGCAGGCCATAGAGCACCAGTTTGTTTGCCTGGCTTCCCCAATGTCTTCTCAGAGGTTTTGGATGAAAAGACAATCAATTCAACGACATCCAAGCCTCCTGTTGCTTTCATAAATCCCTTGACTGGTGGGTCAGGATCGCCATGTGTCAGCCCATGTTCCATGAATGATGATGGTGCAACTGTTGAAGAGCTGACTCTTACAAACTACAAGGGTTCCCAACTTGGGCCTTTACATAGTAGGAAAGTTGGTCAATGGGAAAATCTCTACTTGATTGCTGGTGGTTTGGGGAAGGACAATTCATGTAAGGTGGGGCCTCCTGCTGTAAACAACTCAATGGAACAGAACACAAATGGAGGGAAAGATCTAAGAAAGAGTACTATTTCACCTGAGTTTGGGGTTCATGAGTCTCTAATGACCCAAAACTACCAAAAGCAAGATCATATTAATACTGCAGGCATTTCGGTCAGCAATGAAATGTGCTCAACTTCGAGCGACATGTCAGGGGTAAGATTACCAGGATGCGAGATTAGGACCAAAATGCTCTCTTCATCTGGGTTTGCTCGTTTTCTTGTGAAGAATTCATTGAAGGAAAAAGGGATTTCTTATAGACATTTTGAATCAAGGAATGGAACACATAATATGAATGGGGGAAAACCTAATTCAAGAAATGATGCCAATGCCATCAAAATCAATTCGGATACATCTCACAGTTTTGCCTCGGAAGCTGATAGATTCTCTAAACACAGTGATTCTGGAGTTGAAGTTGATATTCCCTCTCCTAATAATGATGACCATAATAGCATCAGTTTGAGAGAACGGCTCAAGCCAGGCCAACGCAAGATGAACAAGCTTGAGAGCTTGCATGTGTTTCAACAAATACTGGTGATGGTGGATGCGGCTCATTCCAGAGGAGTTGTGCTACGAGATTTACGACCCTCTTTTTTCATGGTCTCATCATTGAATCGGGTCAACTATGTGGGTTCTTATGTACCCCAAGTTCCTATGGAGTTTTCAAAACATGTGGACCATGATAATTCCCATTTGGATCCCTATACTAGAAAGAAAAAGCAAAGACAGTCTCCTCCTACTGCTCATCATGGTCATGAGTTAGGGTACCAAGGTTCCTTGGATACTAAGAGCATACATGATTACAATGGTTCTTCTGTGAAACATCAGAAGCTCAGTGAGCACATCAAAAGCATCAGGCAAATAGCCATCAATAGGTTTAAAGCTCAGAATTCTGGGTGCGATTTCAGGGAAGAACACAAAGTTTCTGAAGAATACAAAATTCATAAAGGAATTGATATCTCATGTGGGTCTAACAGAGATCACCAGGACTTGGACAAGGAAAGGTTGCTTCTGGAGGAAAGGTGGTACTCAAGCCCAGAGGAGTTGTATGAGAGAACATTTACATTCTCATCAGACATCTACCGTTTGGGTGTTCTTCTATTTGAGGTAAGCTTATCTTATTTTGGACTGGTATTCCTTGGATTGCTTAAAAGATATTCTGGATAAGACATCAAGAAATGTACAGACACTATATTTCAAAATGCATCATGGAAAATGAATGCTAGGCTTTGGTGTTATGACCAGTTTAGCATACTTTGGTAAATTCCCATAGGCGTAATTGGAACTCATTCATTTGGTGCTGTTTATGCAGTGCTCTGTAATTCCAATAGTTTTTGTTCACATATTGCCATTTTTTTTTTTTTTTAATGTAAATGTTCTTATGGATATTTTCTGACTTGTACGTTAGAATTTAGGCAATTTTGGGCATCCAATAAGTGTAGTTTTGTTTACTGTAATTCGAGAACTGAAGCTAAACTGGGTATTCTTGTCGAGTTTAGTGCCATTTTGTGGTGTTTGGTGCCGGTTTCCAAATAAATGGGCCCCAGAGTTGGAATATACCAAATTTGTTGCAAATTAGTTCCAGGCCTAGTATATTAGAAAGTACCCTTCCTCTTGATTAGTAGTCCAATCAAATACCCCTTCGAGTGTGACTATAAACACTAACAACAAATAGATATGTGAGTAATAGAGGTGCATTAGTACACCTATCATAAGAAAAATACACTGGCTTTGTTAATCTTCTATGTAATAGTATTATAACAATTTATTAACATTGAGTGTTTTCTATCAGCTTTTTTCCTTGTTTGAGTCATGGGAAGCTCTTGTAGCAGCAATGTCAGATCTGCGACACCGAATTCTCCCTCCTAGTTTTCTATCAGAAAATCTCAAGGAGGCGGGTTTTTGTCTCTGGCTGCTTCACCCAGAGCCATGTTCACGTCCAAGGGCAAGGTAATTTTGATCCTCTTTATGGCTTGAGTATGTTAATTTAATCATATAATTAGTGGAAATTATTGTAGGAGCTACGTGCAATTTTAACCTAATAAGTTTGCGAGTAATATTGGGTACTGTTCCCCTCTTAAGTTCTATTTTCTGGAAATCCTTTTGTGTTTCTTTAATTACATTGATAAATGTAAGTATATTTCCATATGTGCCACTGTAGTATGTGTTTGTTTTCATCTCTTTTGGAACATTTTAGGGGATGGCTTTCTTGTGCAACTGGAAAGGGGACCTGGTGCTGGAAAATGGGGCTCATCCTTGGTGAGCTTAGTTTTTGTGGTAATTGGGATGAACACATGGATCTTATACATTATTGGGAATGATTGTGAGTCCATAATTGTAGCACGGGGCTGGGATTGCTATGTTTTGGAACCATGGCCGTTGAAGTGAAACTGCTAACCTGCCAGTTTTGGTGGAATTGGATAGATATAGTATGGTGGTTGAATTTGTATATATGAAGTAGTTCAATGATCAAGAGTTCATCTCAGTTATAGAGAAGGCATCCTCTCCCTTTTGCGGATGGTCTTTCATTAGCAGGACTTCAGTAATCTCTTGAAGTGCAATGAAGTAGAACTGCCATGGTTCATTTGTGCCCTTTATGCTTTGGCTACTTTTTGTAGATCTTGAAAGTAGGCAAAACTGGAATTTCCACTTTTATGTGAAGGACTTATGTGCTCTTTTGCCACATTTCTTGGAAAGTATGTATTTTTCATTAAGTCATTCCCACTTCTGCTAGGGGTAAGTGCAGAATGTGTATTAACAATGTCTTTCTAGTATTATCCGAGCTTGTACTCGTAAGTGAAGACAATTACATGGCTAATGGGTCATTTGGATCCTAGGGTATGCAAAATTATCTTTTGCATAGCCATGGTAATTCGTACAAGAACATTTTTGGCAATTTTTTCGGACCCATAATCAAAATGCTTTAAGTAAGCAAAAAAGAGGGCAAAACACGGGTACTCAAAAGTAAAAAAAAAGGTTGGCTTGTCCAAAATGTGACTTTGTATGAGCAGCATCATCATCATTATTTGAGCTTTTTTCCAATTAATTGGGGTCGGCTACATGAATCTTGGTTCTCCATTCTTCTTTATCATATCCTCAGTGAGGCCACAATTCCCTATATCTTTTCAGACTACTTCTAACCACGTTCTTTTG
Source organism: Amborella trichopoda (assembly GCF_000471905.2). Next base: position 1,987,939 of record NW_006497672.1, read on the forward strand.
GGTCTATCCCTTGCCCTTTTCAGTCATTCCACTTGAACAAACTCGTACTTCTTAACAGGTGCTGTACTTGGTCGGCGCCACTCATGGCCAGCCCACCTAAGTTTGCTCTCTCTCTCATTTTATCGCCTATTGGTGCCACACCTAAATTCTCTCGAATAGATTCATTTTGAATTCTATCCCTTCTTGTCTTGCCACTCATCCATCTCAACATCCTCATCTCCGCTACACTCATTCTATGGGTATATTATTTTTTGTCTGCCCAACATTTCGTCCCATAGAGCACAGCTGGTTTCACCGCTGTCCTATAGAACTTGCTCTTCCGCCTCATTGGTATACGCCGATCATATAAAATTCCAGTTGCACATCTCCACTTTCCCACTCAGCTCTAATTCTATGTGCGACATCTTCCTCGTTCTCTCAAATTTTCTCGATTATCGACTCAATATAATATAATAAAACTGATGATACAATATAATAAAATTGATGATAATATAATACAAATTTAATTGTTTTTTACTTATGAATATATGCAATGTATATTTATTCTATATAACACATAATAACGATGATGAAAATACCTTCCATTTTATATATATATATATATATATATATATAAATACAACAAACAATCCAACAAATGATGAAAGTCACCATTTTAAATTACCAATAATAATTTATTGATAAATTAATGTGATATATAATAATCAAATAATCATATTAAGATTGAAATATTTTATAGTACTATATGAATAATAAATATTAATATTATTTTATTATAATAATATTAGTAATACAATTTATTATACTATAAGAATGATAAATATTAATATTATTTGATTATAATAATATTAGTAATACAATATTATTAATAGCAAAGTGCTAGTAATATCATTAACAATATAAATAATAGAATATATTAATAATGAGTATCATAGTAATATATTGTTAAATATTATAAACTATAATATTAATAATAATGATTTTAATAATAATAATAATTATTATTACTACTACTATTACTACTATTATTACTATTATCATGACCTTCATCATGTGATATAAGAATGTTATCACATTGTTATAACAATTTGTATAATAATAGTAATATTAATATTTATAATAAAATATCGTAATATTATATAAAAATAAATTTATGAAATATAATAATAAATATAATAGTAATATTAATAATAATATTGTTGTTGTTATTGTTATTATTAATATTATTATATTTTTAAATATAATAATAATACTTATAATCAGTGTTTGAAAGCTCGCCGAGTCGAGCCGGAATCGCCCGGTTCGACTTGGGAATCGTCGGCTACTGAGCCGGTTCCACGAAAAAATCGGGATTCGCCCGTGTCTAGAGAGAACCGGGCGATTCTTGGCGATTCCCAATAGTAAAATTGCGAGTCTTACCGAAAATTTTTGGGGTCACACGTGACCGCCTCACTAGAGTGACACGTGGCACCTATAAACCCTCCACGCGTGGCAATTCACCTCGCTCGTATGCCCCCCTCGCTTTTCTACGCATGACTGAATGACTAGTACACAGCACATTATAGAGAACAAAGGGTCTCTCATCCTTCGATGTGGGATAATTCCCACAAAAAGCCATTCAAGCAAGATGATTCAATATGTATTATATTGTAGTTGCTAATGAAACACATCAAGCGATGTGGTGGTGTTGGTTGACAACCTTGAATTTTCGGGCGGGCATTTTGAGTTCGAACCCCGAGTGTCGTCGTTTATAATACAACATTTTTTTTAAGATAAAGATAAAAAATAGAGATAAAGATAAAAAAATAAAAAGC
>NW_006497672.1:1991090-2050046 GCF_000471905.2 Amborella trichopoda
CTCAGTGATTCGGCCCGATTCTCGATCCGGATCGCCGATTCGCCGATCCGGATCGGTTTTTGGGATGCCCGATCAGGGTCACCTACCCGTTTTTTAAACCACTGCTTATAATAGTAATGTTAATAATAATACTGTTGTTATTACTGTTATTATTAATATTATTATATTTTTAAATAAAATAATAATAATAGTATTATTATTATTATTAGGGGAATGATCATATGTATTTACAATACACAGTTTTATAGTGATTTTAGGTCTTGATCGTTGGGTCTTGGATTTTTAGGTCTTTTTCATAGTGATTTTAGGTCTTGGATTTTCCTGGTGGGAGTCTTTCTCTGGTTTTGACTATGTATGCCTCATTAGAGTGCTATTTTGGGCTCAACCTCAAGCCTTTGAGCAAACCATATGATGTCTCCTATATTCTTATACCCAGCATGGCCTATTTTGAGTTTATTCCAGTGAATAAGGGCCATGAGGAAGAAATAATTAATAGAGATGGTCACTGTTTTTCTACTTCCGCTATTTTCCTGCTTCCCCATTTTTGGTGGAGGCATTCCCAGAGAGATGGAGGTGTTTCGAGAGAGTTACCCAAAACATAATGCGTGAGAGACAGGGAGGCGTTCCTAGAGAGAGAGCATGAGAGAGTTACCCAAAATAGAAAGCGTGAGATAAAAGAAAGAGAGAAGTACGAAATCTGATTTGGCTGTAAAGATTTAGGGGCATTTTTTGAAAAATACGGAGGTTACCTGTTGATACGGTTTACCTTGTGGATGTGAGGTTTCATCTCGAGATGTGGTTTTCATCCAACGGTCAAGATCTAAAATCTCTATAAAGCTGTGTATTGTAAATACAGATGATCATTCCCCTTATTATTATTATTATTAGTATCACTATTACTACTATTATGACTATTATCATCTCCTTCATAATGTGATATAATAATGTTATCACATTGTTATAACAATTTTTATAATAATAAAATATCATAATATTGTATAAAAATAATTTTATGAAATATAATAATAATATTAATAGTAATATTGTTGTTATTATTATTATTATTATTAATATTATTATATTTTTATTATATTTATTGTTTTCAAAGTAACTGATGTATGACAAAATTATTCATATTTTTAATTTTTATTCAACTTTAAAAGATGTATATTTTAATTTTAGTTTTAGGGTTTATTTCTAGGGTTTTTAAGTTTTTTATTGATTCTAAGGTTTTTTTATATTTTTATTTATTATTCACTAGCTACTATTCATAGATACTGCTCAGGTACTGTTTACGTCATTGTTCATGGATATTGTTCACTTCACTATTTACAGGGGTATTTTTGGTATTTTAGTATTGTTTAGGGGTATTTTAGATTCTTAAATGTTTACTTGGGTCTTATATTAATTTTAGGGTTTCATAGGCTCATAAAATGTTGGATGTCAAATTTTGGGGTGCTTATGTTATTGGAATGGATTTTATTTTAGTGAAAAGATTTCCTCCCTATGGAGGACACTATCTGTTTTCTCCCTCGGGCAAAACACATGTTATGGATACTTTTTGGATCCCAAATTTTGGGGATGTAATCTTTACCAGTCGGCAGAAAAGACTTCTAAAATGAACTTTCTAGGTATTAGAAAAAACTGTTGCGTCAAGTTTGACTAGTGACCATCCAAATTTTGAAGGACTAGATCTAATTGTCACAAAATTTAGAATTTAAATTTTTTCTTGTAAAAATAGTCTAGTAATTATTGTGTTTCTCAAAATTTTATACTAAGAAACTTCTCCTAAGTTGGTGTTTTGAGCAGGGGAGGAGATGTGCAGTATCTTCCCTAGGGGTCATAGTATATATTGTATTTTATGAAAGTTCTTCTCTTGGCTTGATTTACAGCCATGAATTTTCTTTATAAATGTTGATTTTTACTTGTTTGAGGTTTAGGAAAAAGGTGGATTCAATTTATCACCTTTCATTCTTGCATCAAGTAGTATCAGAGCACAGTTTTTTACAACAACAAAGCTGAGAAACTACAACCAAGCTTAGGATTTACCGATTTTGGGTCAAGTTTTGCCAAATCAATCTAGATTTTGTTATTCTTCAGCAAGGTTTTGTTGATTATCTATCTAGGGTTTGTGATTTCAGTGAACCTATGGCAACATGAAGGGTCCGTGGAAAGGGGTTCTTTGCATATCCACTTTGTGACCTAGAGATGAAGAAATTGAGAAACTTAAAAGGCAAGTCCAGCATCTGACTCTGCAGTTTCCAAGCATCATTATGGGTAAGATGGTGATCTTTCTGCCCAAAAAGATGTCGAATATCTTCATGCTTTGCATAAACAGTCGAGTGAAGAGGAAAGTGATAGAAGACCTAGATGTGGGGAACATCACTCTAGCATTTTTTATTTGAAGGACATTCTTGATTTTGACCCAGTTTCTATAAAAAATAAGTGGGTTGGAGATTCGGATCTACTACCAATCTTTCATGCATACTTAGATGAAGAACAAGATCTTTTAGGAGCTCCGATCTACGTTGATGATCAAGATTTCGTTGTTAAACCGATCTTTGATGAAAAAGGATATAGGACTCCAAGGAGAATCGATAGGTGAAGTTGTTGGTTCATTTATCGAATCTAGCGCTCATCTCGAAGATGCACCCGTGGTGTGTTCTGCAGTTGAGCCTAGGCAATTTCAACAAGGTTGTATGGTTGAATTGATGTAATTTCAACAAGTTCATGTGGCTAAATAGACTTTAGTGACAAAGTGACCTTTTCCATGAGTTCTTAAAAGTGATTATAGATATATCAACTGATTGCAAAGACCAGTGATTTAAAAAGCGGATCGCCCAGAGCTTGGGCGTATTGCCCAGGCCTAGGCGGCCAAATTAGGCGGATATCCCAGGGCTTGCACCCCGTTTGGCCGCCCGGGGCTTGCGTCCCACCCGGGGCTTACACCCCGTTTGGTTGCTCAGGGCTTGAGTCCCACCCAGGGCCTGCGCCTCGCCCAGGGGCGGAAATGCCCCTCGTTGAGGCATTTTTTGGTCATTTTTTTAATATTAAAGGAGAAAAATTGTGGGTTTTAGGTTTATTTGAAACCTAAAACCCATTAGAGCCTATTTTAGAGAGAGAAAAGCCCCAATTAAATTTTCATTCTATTGGGCCGTCTAGGTTCTAAGCGCTCGCCTAAGCATTGGGCGGCCATGACCGCCCTGCCGCCTAGCACTTTTTGAAACACTGGCAAAGACTAAGTTTCAATGCACAATCTTTGTGTTTTGATTAGTGCAATAATCTGCAAGTTCGAGGATCGTGTTCACAATATTAGGATTGAAGAAGGTTGTGGGACTAAAGCAAATTTTTTCTTAACACACTTCAAAATCAGGATTAACCTGAAGAATGGGATTTTATCGTGTTTCCACGATTCTACCACCCAGTCAATTCCAGTTAATCCCTATTTCATGGCCACATATATATTTTTTCGGCCAAGGAATGGGAAATCTTTCTCCTGTTACGTGAATCAAATGTTTCATTTCATCTGAGAAAAGCCATCTCTTTCTCAGCGAGGACGAGTTTTCTCCAATCATGGGAGAATGATGTAGGTCAAATTATTCTTATTTCTAATTTTTATTCAATTTCAAAAGATATTTCAATTTTAGTTTTGGGGTCTATTTGTAGGGTTTTTTTATTGATTCTAGGATTTATTTTTATATTTTTAATTTATTATACATTGTCATAGGTACTATTCATGTTATTGTTCACATTACTATTCATAGGGGTATTTCTGAAAATTTACTACTGATTAGGGGTATTATAGTCTTAAATGTTTACTAAGGTCTCAAGTAAATTTTATGGTTTCATAGGCTTATAAAAGATTGAATATCAAATTTTGGGATGCTTATGTTATTGGAATGAATTTTATTTTATGAAAGAGAAAGTTCTTCTCGTGGCTTGATTTGTTTTTCTACTTGTTTGAGGTTCAGGAAAATGGTGGATGCAATTCCCACCTTTCCTTCCTGTATCAGTAACATATGATAATGTATTCAATAAATAATAAACCCAGATTATACAAACAGCTGAGCCAAACATAGGATTTGCATAACCCGGGTACCATTCAAAGACATCCAAACAGTCATGTTTCAATTACCATATTTTAACATTATTAAGGTTTGGCATAATAAGGTCATGATTCAAAACCTAGGATTATTTACTCAAGGAGCCAAACGTCCCATTAATTTCTTGGAAGACCCTTCATTTTGAAGTTTAGGGTAGTTGTCAAGAGCATCTTATAGTTTGTTTTTTGTTTTTTATTGGGTAATTGTAATTCATTGATTGTATAATAAGAAATGACATATAGAGATGAACCCTTGTTACAAAAATAATTTTAGCCTTTTCCCAACTAATTGGGATCGGCTATATGAATCTTGGTTCTCCATTCTGCTCTATTAAATGCCATATCCTCAGTGAGGCCATAAGTCCCCATATCTTTTCAAAATACTTCCAACTATGTCCTTTTGGGCCTACCCCTTGCTCTTTTCAGTCCTTCCACTTAGGGTTGGCAACGGGTAGGGTATGGGTCGGGTCTGCTAGTACCCGGACTCGTACCCGAAATATTACTTGTGGATCTGTACCCGACGGGTCCAAAAACATTGTACCCGTACCCATACCCGAGAGTAGACTAAAGACCTGGGACCGAGACCTGGTGGTTCTCTTAGCCTTTGGTAGGTATTTGATTGTAAGCATCCCCCCCCCTCCCCCTCGTTTTATAATGTTTACACCCCCATGACTCTATCCTCTTCTTCGATGTGGGATAAATCCCCCGTCTCTATACACTTCAATGATGAGCTGGCAGGATTGAAACATAGGCAAGGACTGCATTGTAGAGAAGCTGAGCTCCAATAATGGCAGATTTGCCGAGGAATCTCTGAACAGAGGGAACCAATCTCGTTCTTTTGCGGAGAAATGCGTTGTGTTTTGTTAGAACAACTCGGAGCTCCACTATGGCGGATTTGCATGGGCAGCTTTGAATAGAAGGGACCAGTCTCACCTTTTTTGTCGAGAAGTGAATTGGGTTTTGTAAGAACAGCTTGGAGCTTCACTAATAGCAGATTTGCAGAGGAATCTCTGAGCATAGTAGCGAAAATATCGAATTTTTGTGGAGAAAAACCAACTTGGTTTTTATACAACAGCTTGGGTAGCTCCATTAATGGCTGATTATCCGAGAAATATCTGAAATAGTGGTAAAGATTTAGCAGAGAAATAAATTGGGTTTTCTCAGAAAGCAATCGAAGCTTAATCTCAAGTGTCATCCCTCCTAGCCCACCTCCTCAGCCAGAGGTATTTCATGGTTTCTTCCACCAAAACTAGGTGAACCCACCTCCTTATAACTTCCAAAAAGAACAATTAACCAGCAAAATAAGCCATGTTGTTCTCTTCATTATTGTCATTTTAGTAGTGGTTTTCTTCTTCTCTGGCTTGCTCCACCTCCTCGTTCGATTCTTCTTAGCCCTCAATTGCCACCCCCAAGAGAACCAGAGCTTTAAGACTCTGCAAATACTTTTCAAGCTCTCACTCTATATGCCCACTTTTGTAAGGGGAGCATCTCCTCTGATTTCCATGGAGTTTCCATTCCTTTGGGGTATGAAATTGGGGTTTCTAGAGTGAGAGATAATCAGCGTCATACATGGCCAGCCCACCTAAGTCTATTTTCTCTCATTTTATCGCCTATTGGTGCCACGCCTAAATTCTCTCAAATAGATTCATTGCGAATTGTATCCCTTCTTGTCTCACCACTCATCCATCTCAACATCCTCATCTCCGCTACACTCATTCAATGGGTATTGTTTTTTGTCCGTCCAACATTCCACCCCGTAGAGCAAAGCTGGTCACCACTGTGTTATAGAACTTGTCCTTCAGCCTCATTGATATGCGGCGATCACATAAAATTCTAGTTGCACATCTCCACTTCGCCCACCCAGCTCTAATTTTGTGTATGACATCTTTCTCGATCTCTTAATTTTCTTGGATTATCGACCTAAGATATTGAAAGTGCAGTCTTTTTGGTACTTTCTGGCCGTCTATCTTAACTGTTTCTTTGTCTCTACTCCTATTATTATTAAATTTGCATTCCATATACTTTGTCTTAGTCCGACTAATGTTAAAACCTTTGGATTCTAGAGCATCCCTCCAAAGTTCTAACTTTGTGTTGATGCCGTTTTGTGTTGATGCCATTTTGTGCCTAGTTAAGTCGTCCATAATAAAAACAAAGAGGTACGGGCTCAATGATGAACCCTTGATGTAGACCTATTGTCACTGAAAACTCACTCGTCTCTTCACTAGTTGTTCGTACACGAGTAACTGCTCCATCGTACATATCTTTCACCAAGTCGATGTAGTATCTAGAGATGCCTTTCTTTTCTAATACCTGCCACTCAATCATAAGCTTTCTCTAGATAAATAAAGACCATGTGGAGGTCTTTTCTCTTCGCCTTAAACTTCTCAATCAATTGCCTAAGTAGGAAAATAACCTCAGTTGTTGACCTTCTTGGTATAAAATCAAATTGATTTTCAGATACACTCGTTTCATGCCTTACCCGTTGCTCAATGACTATCTCCCAGAGCTTCATAGTATGGCTCATAAGCTTGATCTCTCGATGGTTTGCAACTTTACACAATTCTGTATGTCTCCTTTGTTCTTGTAAATAAATAATGGTATTATAAATATTTTTCCAAAATTGGCCAATGAGTAAGTGAGTGTAATCAGGATCATTTTACAAAATTTAGCTTGGTGGTGTGTGGTGGATGTACATCGAAAAGAGATGGACACTACACTCGTTCGCTAGCCAAGGAGATGGATTTCATATGCTTCTCACCATGTACAAGGACAGCCTATATTGGTAAGCTGTATAGGTGTTATTTGAGATATATTTCAGCTGGTTGCTCCCACTTCTTCTAAGGCGAATGCAAAAAGGTAGACCGACCCTTTGCTAGAACACAGTGAATATCGACCCTTTGCTAGTCTTAGTCTTATTCCTTCTACACTTGTCTTGCGTCCACTACATCTTGGTTGATCAAATAGTTTAGACCAATGATGGCTTACTATTAGCTTGCTATAAAATGGTTGTTGTAACCATCTTTGTTCTTGACTATCAAATTCTAACTTTCCGGTTCCCCTATGAATGTCTTGCCATTTCCTTAAGGAAAAAGTTTGTATAGAGCTGAGGCTCTAAACAATCAAATTAGATCGCACCTCAAAAATTTCACTAGAAGAGGTTGTTTGGATGCCCAAATGTCCTCAAATTGATCATCTCGACCTCAAGATGCATGGACATGAGAAAAAAATGGATTTCAAGTTTTGGAAATAGTGCCGACCGTCAATTTTCAAGATTTTCAAGTTTTCATAGGTCTGCTTGGTCTACACTATTTTTGAAGCTTTAAATTTTATAATTAGAGATGAAAATATATTTTAAGGCTATCACAAAGATTTTCAGTATTGAAACCACATTTCACGACAATATTTGAATGTGCGCTCTACTTTGACTGTTTAGAGCCTCAGCTTTACACAAACCACACCCTTTCCTTAATGCTACATATTATCTATTGGAAAGGAAAAGAAAAATGAAACCAAAACATCCAGTAGTTATGGTCAAACAATATAATTCACATTTGTACATATTTTGAATGGTTGGGTCAATCGTGCTTCTTTTTAGAACATCTTACATGGTAATGAAATGCATATATATATGTATATATTATATGTATATAGTGTTTTTTTTTTTGGTTATAAGTAGCTTCAGAGTATGTTGACTTTGGACTGTGCATAATTCTTCCAATTTACTGCAATTTTTGCTATTGCAATCTTGAACCAGTTATCAGGTTTTCACTATCCCTGGTGTTTTCATATATTTCTTTTTCTGATATTTTATTTTTTTATGTAATTTTCTAATTGGACCAATCTTAGCTGGTCGTATTATGATTGATCAAATTATTTGGGGTTCTGGATGACTAATAGAGAATACCAATTCGAAAATGCATCTATATAATGAAACAACAATCCAGAACATATCAAACTTCTGTCTTTTTGAGCTCCTTATTCACTTTTATTACTTGGTGTCTCAACAGGGAAATTTTGCAGTCTGAACTAATTTCCGAAGCTCAGGATATCCTCTGCAGAAAGGAATCTTCATCATCTATTGCTGAAGAAGATGCCATTTCTGAGGAGTTGTTGCATTTCGTTGTAACATTGCAAGAACGGAGACAGGAGCATGCTGCTAATCTTGTTGACCAAATTCATTGCTTAGAAGAAGATATTGAGGAAGTTGAAAGACGGCATTCATTGTTGAGAAGCCATGAGTTACTTCCTCATATGTACCAAGAATCAAACAGGGTAGGTGTCCCTGATATATTTGAGGAAGGAATACAAGGAGGCTTGCTCTCTGAAAAGTTCCATCATAGAGAATCTTTTCCGCTGGTGAATTGTTCAGAGGGTTCCAGTTGGGCCCCCATACTACACCCCAATGAAGAGAGAATAATGAAAAATATTGATCAGATTGAAAAAGCTTACTTCTCTATGCGATCCAAAATCAAGTTGCCTGAAGCTAATGCAGCAGCACGCTCTGATAGAGATGTCCTCAAGAATCATAATGAGCGCTGCTCAAGACAAACTGACAGTGATGAATCCTGCGAGAATTATAAGCCTGATGATCGTATTGGTGTCTTTTTTGATGGTTTGTGCAAGTATGCCCTCTTCAGTAAATTCAAAGTGCGTGCTACTCTTAGGAATGGAGACCTCCTCAATTCTGCAAATGTCATTTGTTCATTGAGTTTTGACCGGGATGAAGAATACTTTGCATCTGCCGGCGTGTCTAAAAAAATAAAGATCTTTGAATTCGGGTCACTGTTGAATGACACTGTAGATTTCCACTACCCTGCAATTGAAATGTCAAGCGAGTCAAAGCTCAGTTGTGTCTGTTGGAACAACTACATCAACAACTACTTGGCATCAACTGATTATGAGGGTGTGGTCCAGGTTGGTATTGTCTGTTCGGAGTACTATTCATTTTCTTGTTGCCATTCCACGATTGATCATCAAGTATCTCCTTCTAGCTTCTTTGCTGACTAATGAACTTTTAATGGGTGCAATTTCTCTTTGTTTATTTATTTTTGATAAGTTCGAGATGGTGCGATGCTGTTTTTTTTGCCATTTTTATGCATATATTTTGGTAGTAGAACGACAATAGGAATCCACTTCCATGTTATGCTCAATCAAATCAATCATATCCCTCTATGAGCACCCTAAGCATGGACAGCTGAATGTTCTGGAGTATGGGAACCTTCAAAAGAAAATTACCATCATAATTTCTTTGTTGCTGAACATTAGAATCCTGGAGGATTACAAGAAACTAGGAAGAAGCCCATGTGATGCATGGGCATGGAGAGAGAGAGGTTCTACTGACATTTGGGTGTCTTTATGGTAGAAATAGTGGTCAAGTTTTTTTTAAGAGTATGCTTTCAATTTAAAATAATAGACTTTAGAGAAATATATTGTGCAATTTGATTGGTGGAAGAAGGAGCAACCATTCCATGTGTTAATTTTCTCATGTAACGTTCCTATGTTTCCCTAATGAACCTTGAGAGGCTTAAAAATTACATAATTGAGTTCATCCATATATCTATACTTTTGAGTTTGTAAAAATTTGAGGTTTGGAATTTGTGAGAAGTTGGATGTACGGGGCATGGTCATGAGTGGTGTTATCTGTATTGTAGTGCAATTAAAGCAAAGGGAACAAGAACACAAATAAATAAATCGCAGGAAATGTGAATGTAGTGTGTTACATGGGAGCATATACTTTTTTTGGTTCATGTAGGATAGGAAGCTGAAAAAGCAGAAAATTGTGTGAAATTAATGAAGATCATTAGAAGAATAAGAAGAGAAAAATTGCATTTACTATTTTAGCATTCTATAATTTAAGAGGAAAAGCTCGTGATGTGTTACATGATATAAGACTCAAAGTGATATAATAGGCACATAATTGTGATGTTGGGGCTTTGTGAGTTTGCTTCCTTTGTTGAGTGAATAGTGGGGTTTTGCAAAATAGATATTTAACCAGTGTTGTTAAGGATCTAAGTTACTGTTATAGGAAGACAATTTTGGTGGCAAATTGCTTGGCTTATGAGGTGCAAGGAGGCGCTTGAATTGTTGATTTTTGCTGTCATAATGTATCTAACTTTTCTATCATTGTAACCTCTTTCTTTGATTGGAAAATGAAAAAAAATGTTGCATAGATTAATGATGTATGGTTAAAAAATGACATGTTGAAATCTACTAAGTTAGTATATAACTGTGCATACATGCAGGCATGCATGTGTCTGCAAGTAAGAATCTTTTCGTATTATATAATCATGATCAGTGCACCTTAACTATTGAAAATTTTTCAAAATCATATGTAGATTGTAAAACAAACACTTAGAAAGGAAAGGTAGGTGATGCAGGGGAAAAATGAAAAAGAAATAAGTAAAATGAAAATAAGCATAAGAGGTGAGAGAATATACTCTCACTCAGGGTCTACAAGGATTCCACCCCAAAGAACTCTTCACAAGATAAAAAAGAACTCTTTCTTCACTCAATTCATCCTCTCTTTACAAGGAAAGGACCTATTCCCTTTAAATACAAACTAAAAGGAATAATAAATAACAAAAAAAAATTTAGAAAAACCATAACAGTCACCCTCTCTCACTCTCTCTCCCTCCCATGTCTCTCTCTCCACACCTCTCTCTGTCTTCCTCTTTTTTCTCACCTCTATCCTAGGTTATCTTATCTCACATTAATATTTTTCTATCTCTTAATGCTCATCAACCCATTAAGAGAACAACCTCAACCCCCACAAAAAGAAAAACTATACCCTGCATAAAAATGTAAAATGAATATCTCAACTAACTTCCATACAAAGTTTCTTATTCCACCCCTTAAATCTCTACATGGAAGAAAAGACAAAAATAACCCTACACATAAAATCTAAAAATAGAAAATAAAAAAATAAAAACACCATCTGCATTATTCTCTCAAGGTTGGAAGAAGCTCAACCTCGAGCTTGTTGAACTCAAAATCCTTTAGAGATCTTCTCAAAAGTTGATGATGCAGTCCCAAAATTCTTTTGGGTACTTTTATTTTTTCAAAGAAATGATTGATTCAACATAATTTATAGTGGAACTTTGAGATCCCAAGCTTTGGAATACCAAACTGAATCTTGATTTCTCCTTCAAGTTCACAGGGTTGGATTTCTCATACTGCAACCAGCTCATCTTCTTCCTCATAATTGATTTTCGAAATGTCTTGTAGATTTGGGTTATTGTTATCATCTTTCGCGTCTAGATCAACCTTTTCGCCTTCTTTTTCCCCTTTTTGTAATCTACTAAGTCGATCTTGTAGATATTGTTGAATTATTTTGTCAAGGTAGTTTATTTGTCTCTCAAATTTTTGATCTAATAGCTCAAATATTTGATCAAATTGATCAAAATGCTTCATATGGTGTATGGGTCTTTGATCTCAGGGCTTTGATACCAACTGATGCAGGGGAAAGATGAAAATAAATAAATAAAATAAAACTAAAAATCAAAGGTGAGAGAATATTGTCTGTCAAGCCCTACAAGGGAGTCCACCCAAACATCTCTTCACAAAATAAAAAAAAACTCTTTCTTTACTCAATTCACCATCTCTTTACGAAGAAGGGACCTCTTCCATTCACATACAAACTAAAAGGGATATTAAATCACAAAAATAAATTAAAAAGCCATAAAACTCTCTCTCGCTCTCTCTCTCTCTCTCTCACTGCCCACGTATCTCTCTGTCCCACGCCTCTTTCTCTATCTTCCATTTTCTTGTCACCTCAATCCTAGGTTATCCTATATTCCACGTTAATATCTTTCTCTATCTTAATGTTTATCAACCCATTAAGAGATAACAACCTCAACCCCCACAAAAATAGAAATTATATCTTGCATAAAAATCTAAATAGAAATTATATCCGGCATAAAAATCTAAATAGAAATTATATCCTACATAAAAATCTAAAATAAGTATCCTAAGTAACTCCTATTGAAATTTTCTGTTCTACCTCTAAAATCTCAACAAGGAAGAAAAGACAAAAATAACCCTACCCAAAATCTAAAAATAGCAAAATAAAACAAAAAAAAAACCCACTGCAGTAGTAGGGTATCAGAAAACAATAAATTAAATGCGTGAAGCCAATATATCTGTCTTTAGTTCGTCTCACATCTTAGACTGAACCATTTGAAGGGGTCCACCATTGGCCACAACTGTTAATCTGATTTTCTACAGATCAATACGAAGAGAAAACCCTAATGATTGAAACCAATACCCTAAAGAGAAATGTCTGGAACCCTGTAGAAAGAAAAAAATCAGATGAAGAGAAATATCAAAAGCAAAATAAATAACAACAGTTAGGAAATGACATCTTGATTTTATTCCTTGATTGATTCTTCTTACCCAAGTTTCTCCTAAGCAATGTTTAAAAGGGTGGTAGGCGGCCTTAAGGGGAATCACCGCCGAGGCATGGTGTAGCTGTCTAGGCAGACACCTCAGTCTTGAAGCATCTCTGCCTCGTGTGTGGATGTGTGCCCGCCATCTAGTTTTTCACTCCTTTTTTTTTATTTTTATATACTTTTGCCTTTAATTGATCTCGCATTTTAGACTCAGCCATTTGAAGGACCTCAATATGGCTCCACCATCGCCCACGACTGTGAATCCAATTTCCTGCAAATCAATGAAAAGTGTAAACCCTAATAAAAAAACCTAAAGAGAAATGTCTAAGATGAGAAAACCAAAACATTAGTAGGAATTAGAAATTAAACAAGAAGAAGACAAAAGCTAGATGGGAAAACATGGAACCCTGGAGAAAGAAAAAACCTAAATCAGATGAAAATAAATATTAACAGCAAAATAAATAAATAAACAAACAGTCAGGAACTCGCATCTTGATTTTATTTTTTGATTGCTTCTTGTTACCCAGTTTTCTTTGATTGCTCCTCATTTTTGTACCTGGCATAGTAGCTGAAATAGTGGTCCTCCTAGGATAGAAGCAGGCCCCAAAGCCCCCTTATTGATATACTAGTCCGAACCCTCTATAAGGCAAGATGTTTTTTGCTCCAGGATCAACCTACCACTGGATGGCTTCATCTATGTCCAGCGATGAGATGATTTTTGTTAAGCTCATTGAAATGCTCCTTTAGCCTTTGACTATATTGGAAGAACACTATCATTAAGTTCTTTTGCTCAAGTATATTCCTTTTTCTTGCTTGCACCTTTAGGAAAATGCATGAGCTATAATTTAGAGAATTAGGGTTATTCAATAGACTTATAATAAATGCATGAAGTTATAATCTTTTTTTTTTTTGAAAATGATCATAACTTGTGATTATATACTTGTATCCTGTATATTGAAAAATTAAAATTTAGTGAATTTTATTACTATGAAATATTAATCTTTGCAAGTTATCATCTTAAATGAACTCCAATGGTCCTTGCAACCAGATGCACTTCTTGTAAGTACAATGTGGATGGCTATCTTTTGTTCACTACCCCCATGTTGCCTTTTCCATTGGCTAGCATTGTTTAAAATTATGACTCAAGTATATAACGTATGAAAAATGTATACTGGAATTATACATAATATATTAAGCATAAGGTCGATGCAGTGTGCTGCACATGGGGTCTAAAAATTGCAAGGCCAATTTTGACGCAATAAATTTGTAGTGGACATATTGGTTGCAACTGTGTGTTTGACCACTCATATATCATTCTCCTCTTCAAGCTCCTCAATACCCTTATTGACTGAAGTAAAGATGTAGAGTGCATTGTGAACATCAACTGCAGCATCAGGTCTACATCAACAGCAGCATCAATAGACCTGAGAAAAATTGTCCTAAAGGACAATTGACTATCAAATTCATTCCACATATACTTCTATAACTGCACAGGCATGTCATGATTGAACCTTATATTATGTATGCACATCCCCGTGGGTTATGAGGTACTTCAATTGTGAGTTGTTTCCCTTTTAAGCAGTGGCCTAAGCTCACATGGCGTTGGGCTTTTCTACCTTGACCCTTATTGGGCAAGAGCTTTCAAAATTTTATCCTAGCTTTTAAGGCAAGCAGTTGTAAAAGCAATGTCCAGCCAAATTATTAGTAGTTTGATTCCTTCCTTTCTCCCTTTCATTTGTTGTGGCCTCAGTGTTTGCTGTAAAAAAGACATCTATAGCCCCTTCAATGAGGCTTACTAAACCCTGTTGATCCTCTCTTACTATCTTGAGAGGAACCCACATCATCGCCCTTAATCATATTCCTCATCAACCAAGACATCGACCTCTATGATCAACTATCATGTTTGCCCCATTTGCTGGAATTTTTTTTTTTTCAGCATCTAGATATTCATTTATCTTCCTGACATCCGGTGAAACTTTCTTCGTTGGGGCAACATCCACCCCAATACTGGCCATGTGTTTTTTGAATCTATTAATACTTCCATATATGTCATGATCATAATAATTTCATTAAACTTTGTTTTGATGATTTATCTGTGTAATAACTATATTTCTGATCCTAATCGCTACTGCTATAAGATCTAGAAGATGATATTGAAAGTTCTCAAATATAAAAAGATCTAACAAAAAATGACTAACCTTTGTTACTTGATTTCCGATCCTTAATGTTTTAGATGAATCTTGAATTTCAGATCATCCAAACCTCCTCTTGTACAACTCTTGATATTTGACAATAAACCCAATCCAAAAATTTGCTTTTGATTTGATTTCTCAAAGATTCTTTTTTTTTTTTGAACATGATTTCTAAAAGATTCTTCCTCTTTTCGATCTTAAAAAATTAAAAGAAAATGAAATTTAACTTTTTTTTTGTCTTTTTTTTCCTTTTTTTTTTAAAACAAGTTCAGGCAGAAACGGAGTTTGGAATTCGCCCCTGCACCACCTCCACCCACCCCTTTCAAAAAACAAAAAGTCTTCCCCCACTAAATATGTGGGGGAAAGATGAAAATACCCATGGCCTGAGGGCATTTTCTGCTCTTGGGCCGTCAGAAGCCTAAGGCAGATGCTTCGGTCGAGGTGTTAGGCGCCTTCTCGGGCACCTAGGTGCCTGCGCCCTATAGTAGGCACCTTGGCCCCTGGTCTGCCTTGAGGTGCCACCTCGTCACCCAATGCGGGCGGTTTTTGGCACATTGCTCCTAACTAATATCCTTCCATAACTGATGCAAAGATGTTCTACTGAGCATAATAATTATGAAAGGGTATGATTTTAGTATGATTGCAGTTCCAGATATAATGAAACACATTTTGACCGTTTGAGCTATATTTCTCTGCCTGTTCGCTTACATTTTTTCAATGTTTTTCCCATGTTGATACATCCCTTGGGGAGCTCCAATGTTTCTATTGGTCTTCCTTTAATTTTTGCACACATTTGCAATGGGAGTTTCTTGATTTACGAAGACGTTTTGGGGCAGATATTTTATGTGTTATCCAGTAGAATGCGATCGTATTTCTCCAACAGATTTCTTTTCTAATTCTGTAGATTTATCATGTTCATTATGACGTTATTGTTCTTTTACGTAGTTCTCAAATCCTTTTACATACTCATTTCCCCATTTAGTAACTACTGTTTGGAGGTTCCTGGATGCCGAGGTTATACGAGGTAATTCTGGCTTCTTTTGACTTCAATTTGTTGAAGATTCTGGGGGCTTGACTTTTTTTTTTTTAGGGGCATTTTTAGCTTTTCCTTTTATTTATTTATTTATAGTTATTTTATTTTTCTGATTTGTTTTTGTTGTTGATGTATCCCATAGGCTTTGGTCCAGTAGTGTGTTTATCTTTTGTTTGATTGTTGCTATTATTAATATGTCTTTGTTTGTTGATATTATTAATGTGTCCCTTAAGCCTTGGCCTAGTAGCGGACATCTGGTTTTCATGTGGAAGTCAAGGGTCCGTACCTTGACGCTATATCAAAAAACTGCCCAGTTATATGTTCATGAATTTTTAGTTTATGTAATAGATCTATTTGTGGTAGTCTTGTTATACTGTTTGTGTAGGCGCATTTATGTACTTTGTATACCCCATTTAATGCATTTGTATATGGAGAGGTTAATCCCTCATTTTCATCAATGAGAATTATGCATAAGTTTCTATGTTTCTAACTTGTTTTCAGAGCTTGGCTTGGATCAAAAACTCAGACTGGCCTATTATCAGTGAATCTCTAGCAAATATTAGTTAAATATGCTCTATCACTCTTTGCTAGTTCATCACAAACATCTGTATTCTCATTTCAAAACCCTGATATGTGATCAACATCAGGCGGGTTGTTTTTATATCAGCACTGTGGTTACTGTAGAGAACTGTAACGGCATCATAGTCACACAGTAGCAGAACTGTAGTGGCACCAGCAGAATTGTAGCAGCACTGTAGCAGTGGTTATATATTTTTTCATGGTATTTGAAGGAGATTTGAAAAGTTTTCAAAAAAAAATCTAGGGTTTAGTGAACTAATTCAGACTCCCAGTTCTACAATTATATGATTCTTTTTCTGGTTCAAGGCACCGATTATGTTGGTTTTGCATTTTTGTCATCTTCCTTGCGATGCATAGAATCATCTGAAATTCATTCCGCTAAATCAAAAGGGAAGATCTTGAGATTATTTGAGATCTATCATCCCTTGGCCTCTATTAGAGAAGGCACTTTAATAGGCTCTTCAAGCGCTTTCAGGTCCTTCATTGTGAGGTATACCTTGTATATTATCCACTTCTTTAAGTCTGTCTAACTCCTTGACTCTGGTGACACCATTCATAATATTGGGAATCTCAAAATAAAATGCTCTGAAGTTCATTTAGAAGGTAATCAATCCTCCTTCACTTGTATAATGGTTCTAAACTCAGTATTAATGAAGTAGATCAATTAATAGTCATTTGTTTAAGGTGTTAATAGCTAGTTGATCAAAATTGCTTGATTCCATTTGTTCATGATGGTTGCTTGATACAAGAAATCTAAGGAAGCTGACAACGCTTTTATCTAAGATTATGTGGAGCCTGCTGGTAGGAGTTAATCAGTTGTTGTTGTGTCATTTTGCTATCTTTGTACTTTAAATCTCAAGCATAGGGACTAGGCCATATCGGTTCTAAAAGGCTCAATAAATTGTTCAAGTCCACAAATATTCCTTTTTATTAATGTAATTTTGAGGATTTCAATAATAGATTAGCCTGTGATTGTTGTAAACTGGCTAATCTATTCACATTGCATTTTCTTCGATGTGAAAGATTATATTTGATCTTGTTCATTCTGATGTCTGAGGCCTTTATCTTGTCGTGTCCAAAGCTTTTTCACGGTATTGTCATTGTGGATAGTTTTTCTCATCATACTTGGCTATATTTCCTGAAAAAGAAATTTGATGTTTGTTGGGCATTTGTTACCTTTTGCAAAATGATTCAGACCCCGTATGAAATGTTCATTAGGATTCTCAGGGCTTACTCTAGTGGTTGAATACTTATTCAATTTTTTTTTCAAGTTTATTTGAGCCATAATGGTATTTTCACATACCCCTGAGTGAAATGGGGTTATGGTATGCAAGAGTTGACATATTATATAGACCACCGATATCATTTCCACAATCCGATGTTCTTGGTGGCTTGTGGGCATAAGCAGTTATACTTATTTATTTTATCAATAGAGTTCCTGCTAGAGGTCTTGGTGATGTTTCTCCTATTGACTGACTGAAGTTAGAGACCAGACCATTCTGTATTCCATGTTTTTGGATGTACGTGCTTTGTCATGTTTAGTAGTTTTGAAAGGAGTGTACTTAAAAGGTTAGCATTGCTATGATCCAAAATATGAGCTTGGCACTACTCGAAAAGGTTATCACTGCTACGATCCAAAATCTTAGATACATTTTCCAAGCATGTTTCTTCTTTGAAGGGGTCTCTTTTCAATAATCCAAAGGTTTCTAGTTCTCAGTTCACCTATTTGACTTAGTTTTCTAAGTCCCCAATACCTTCAGAGTCTGGTTCTTCATCTATACTCCTCAAAGCCTATACTAGACACAATAAGTCTCCAGTTGACCATCAGAATGAAAAAGGTGATATAGGCCAATAACTCTCTCAGCATTTGATCTTGTTGAGACTATTGAGAAACAACATCAGCTAATTGTTTCTGCTCCCAACTTTATTATTTCCAAGTCTAGTAGAATTTATGTTCCTCTTGTTCATTATGGTTCCGAGTCCATATCTCTTTGCTGTTCCTGTTCTTGTTATTTTCTGAACCTAGTAATTATAAAGAGACCATGAAACTTGGTTGTTGGAAGGTTGCTATGGATAAGGAAATTCAGCATTTGGAACGAGATGATACTTGGGACTTGGTCTCTCTTCCTCCTGAGAAGAATCTCATTGGCTGTAAATGGTTTTATAAAGTTAAAAAATAATAGCATCGATTGGTAGGACGTGCAGCTTGTAGCTAAAGGCTACATGCAGGAGTATGGTCGGGACTATGAAGAAACATGCTGCAGTTGCCAAACTACAATTCATGTTATTTTATGATGTTCAACTGCCAGACGTTGGGATTTGCATAAGATGCATATGAAGAATTCCGTTCATAATGGAATTCTTCAATAAGGAATTTATTTTCAGCCCTCCTGAATATGTGACTCCTAAAAGAGCCATTTGTGGCCTCATGCAAGCTCCTTAAGCTTGGTTTAATCATTTTGCAATGGTCATCGCTTCCCCCCACATGCGTCCCAGGGGCCCCAGGGTGGGGGTCAGTGTTTTATTGACCTTATTCTTACATCACTTTGATTGTAAGGTGTGAATATTACTTGTATGTGTTGATGGTATTGTTCTCACAGGTGATGAGACAAATATTATTTCTCAATTCTCATATAAGGTGTATTTTATGATGATAATTTCAGATGATAGACATGGATTCATATATGATGCAGCCCAGGATACTGCTCTCGAGTATCTAATAAAGAAAGACAAGCTTAAAGTTTACAAGAATTGTAGAAGGGCAAAATAGTCATTGAATCTGTCCTTTTATATCCTTTATTTATTTCTTGAATCATTTTATTCCCTTAAGGGCATAAGTAGTAATTTATAGAATATTTTATGTCTTGCTATTCACTTAAAGTCCTTTATAATGAATTGCCATGATTAGATTAGATGGATGGTCAGGAAGTCTTGTTTAGGATTTTTTTATATAAGGGATGTACTCAAGCATAATGAGGCATCTTGTTATTTACTTTATTTGAACCTTGAAGCAATCATTGCTTCGTCTTTTGACTCTAGTTTTTACGTCTTTCTCTAATTTTAGATCTATCCTATCTTCTTCCTTGCTAAACCGTAGTTCCAAGTCACTAGGTTTGTGCTAGGATGGTATTAGAGCCCAACGATTTGTAAGGATAGTAGTGTAGCACCGTACCGATGATACTATGCAATTGATTTTTGTGCCCTAGGACAACAATCATGCCTCCATGCAAAGGAAGAGGAAAAGTGGCAATTGTAGAAGTCTTTGGTGCTAGTTTGCAAGAAGGGTTTTCATATATGAGGAGATTGGTCCCTCGCACTATGTTTGGTGCAGATGAAAGGCCCCTCTCAAGGGGGTGAGATCGAGTCAAATAAGGAATCCATAAATCCCTTCCAGGATAAAGCTCCAAAGAGAGAGGTAGCTGATCGTATGGATAGGGATTGTAGGAGCTAGGGAACTGGTCTCAAGGTTGAGATCACGAAGTTTTATGGAGGTTTAGGAATTCATTGATTGGCAGAATACAGTGGAGGAGACATTGGAGTTTGAGGAGGTTTCTTAGAAAACGAAAGTACCTTTAGTCACCATAAAGCTTAGGGGAGCTTTGGCCTGGTGGGAACAATTGAAGGTGACGCATACAAGAAGATGACAACCCAAAATCATAAATTGGAGAAGATGAAGTGTAAGATGAGAGAGGCTTTTCTGCCCTTTATCTGCTGGTTTCACATAACAAGCTTTCTGAGAGTGATGGTCAGCTTGTGGCGCGATATATTGGAGGTCTTAGGCAGTCTCTGCAAGATGAGTTGAATCTTCACACCTTTTGGACCATTTCTGGGGCATATCAGCATACCTTGGTGGTGGAGAAACAACAAAACTGAGGTCAATTCAGATTTGGAAATATGTCAATGGTAGGGGCTAGATCTAGGTTGAGGATTGGACGGGCACAGGAGCAGGTTGGCAGAGTTCGGCAACAACAATCTGGAGTCTAGAGTGGTGGCGCAGCCCCATAGATAGGGCGTGCTATTGTTCAGGGTCAGAACTTGAGAAATCAGGTTGGTGGTTTGGCAATGAAGTGTTTTAAGTGTGGAGAGCCAGGCCACAGATCGAATAGCTGTAGGAAGAACTCTAGTCGAGAGGGAAAACAGCTATTGATTAAAGAGGATGATTCAGTTGATATAGATGCCGGTGTTGATCTTATTTCGATGATTGTGGTGATGAAGAGGTCACTGATATTCATGGAGAGGTTGGTGCAGCATTAGTGGCCAAAAGGACTTCTTGGCCCCAAAAGAGGACACACAAGAAATTGGCTATGAACCACTATATTTCGTACCTCATGCACAATTGGAGGAAGGGTTTGTACCATGTTGATTGATAGCAGCAATTGCAAAAATGTCGTGTTAGAGGATGTCGTGACAAAGCTTCATTTGAGTGTGAAAGACCATCCACATCCCTACAAATTGTCTTGGTTCAAAAGGGGCAATGAGGCAAGTCTCTAAATGTTGCGTAGTTTCTTTTTTCATGAACTAGCACTATAATGATTGTGTGGTGTGATGTCGTGACAATGTATGCATGTCATATCATGTTGGGGAGGCGTTGGCAGTATAATAGGCATAGTATACCTGATTGGCGCAAGACTATTTATACATTTTGGAAGGATCACCTGAAAATTGTTATAGCCCCCTCTAAGGAGATTGGACCTAAACCTAAACACAGGGAGGGTACCGATTTTCCTTCTTTGGCCAGATTTACAAACGAAATGAAGGAACTTGGGGTTGTGTTGCACTTGTGAGGAAGGAGCCTGAGAGTAATTCTGTCGTTGAGGTGGTTCGACCACTTTTGGACGCGTTTTGTGATGTTCTCCCCAAGGAGCTACCCCTAGGATTGCCCCCCATGCGTGATATGCAACACCATATTGATTTGGTGCCAGGTGCTATCTTTCCCTAGCAAGCCACACTATCGAATGAGACCTGCAAGAGCAATCAAAGCTTTGCAGACAGGTAGAAGAGTTATTGACTAGGGGTTATATCAGGGAGAGCTTGAGTCTTGTGCTGACCCAGTGCTTTTTACTCCTAAAAAGGATGGCAGCTGGAGGATGTGTGTAGACAGCAAGGCCATAAACAAAATTATTGTGAAATAGAGGTTTTCCATACCCCGGCTTGATGATATGTTGGACTTGCTTGCGGTTGCTCAGGTGCGAAGATAGACTTAAAAAGTGGTTATCGTCAACTTCGGATTAGACCCGGAGATAAGTGGAAGACAGCCTTCAAGACTTGAAAAGGACTGTACGAGTGGATGGTCATGCCTTTTGGGTTATCTAATGCCTCGAGCACATTCATGCAAGTCATGAATCATGTGCTCAAGCCGTTTATTGGTAGATTTATTGTATTGTATTTTGATAATATTTTAATTTGCAGCACTTGCACTAACTTGCACTCGCGGCATTTGCATGAGGTTTTGCTTACTTTCTCAGGGAAAATAGTATGCCTACACAAATAACTGCACTTTGATGGTTGGCTGTGTGGTTTTCCTGGGTTACGAAGTTTCTGGAGAAGGTGTTAGAGCTGATGAATCCAAGGTTAGAGCAATTGTAGAGTGGCCCGTGCCGAAGTCAATCCATGATGTGCATAGTTTTCACGGTTTAGCCTCATTCCATCAGTACTTTATACATCATTTTAGCACTATTATGGCATCTCTCATTGATTGTATGAAGACTAAGTCTTCAAATAGACACTACATTGGCAGCACCAGTCTTAGTGCTTCCAAACTTTGACAAAGTCTTCGAAGTAGATTGTGATGCTTCTTAGATCGGTATTGGTGCAATGCTAAGTCAAGATGGCAGGCTCGTAGCTTATTTCAGCGAGAATTTGAATGGCGTCAAGCTGAGTTATTCTACTTATGATGCCGACTTCTATGCTATCATGCAAACTTTACGCCATTGGAGACCCTACTTGATCCAATTGGAATTCATTCTTTATTCTGATCATGAAGCGTAAAAACACATTAATTATGGTCAGTATAAGTTGAATCATCGACAGGCCAAGTGGGTGGCAGGCGTCCAAGAGTTTACTTTTATTCTGAAGCACAATTCCAGCGAGAGCCTTTTTGCTTACTACTCTGCAGGCTGAAGTGTTGGGATTTGACACTTTCCAAGACCTTTGCCCAGCAGACACACACCTAGGAAAATTCAAGAGGTTGATTTAGGCCAGCGTGATGATTATGTTGAGCATGATGGGTTTCTTTTCGAAGGAATCACTTGTGTGTTCCTAATTGTTCTTTGAGGCACAAACAAATGATTTGACTGAAGTGGTGAGTCAGAGCTTGGTATGATTCGTTGGCAACAATCTTAAGCAGTGGGATTAGACCTTATCTCAGGTTGAGTTTGCTTTTAATAGGTCCCAAAATCAGTCCACAGGTTTTAGTCCTTTTGAGATTTTTTATGGACAGAACCCAAGGAGTGCTCTTGATTTGGCACCAGTTCCACATATGGGCCGAGTTAGTGGCTGGGCCGAGTTAGTGGCAAGGCAGAGGAATTGATCGAACACATCAAATTTGTTCATGGCAAGGTTTGGCAATCGCTAGAAGAGTTAAATGCAAAATATAAGGCGGCTGTTGACAAGCATTGCCGGCATATGATTTTTGATGTTGGAGATTTTCTTTGGTAGTCTTGACTAAGGATGGACTTCCAGCGGGGGAATATCACAAGTTGAGCCTGCGCAAGCCTGGTTTGTGTGAAGTTGTGTAGAAGATTAATGACAATGCCTACAAAAGCTTCCCAGCCATATTGGAACTTTCAATGTTTTTAATGTCAAGCATCTCATTCCATATCATTGTGATTCTTCCGATAATGAGCTGCCCAACTTGACGGAAAATTCTTGTGAGGCACTACTGATGCAGCTTAGGATACTGCTCTCGAGTATCTAGATAAGAGAGACAAGCTTAAATTTTATAAGAGGAATTGCAAAGGGCAAAATAGTCATTAAATCTATCCTTTTATATATTTTATTTATGGGAAAAGTTTATATAGAGCCGAGGCTTTAAACAATCAAATTTGAGCCTACCTCCAAAATTTCATTAGAAGAGGTTGTTTTGATGCTCAAATATCTTCAAATTGATCATCTCGTCATCAAGATGCATGGACATGAGAAGAAAATGGCTTTCAAGTTTTGGAAATAATGTAT
This sequence comes from Amborella trichopoda, assembly GCF_000471905.2. The sequence goes on from NW_006497672.1 coordinate 2,014,557, forward strand.
TTTGTAATGCATTTTTGGACCGTCAATGTTCAAGATTTTCAAGTGTTCATTGATCTGTTGATCTATATTGTTTTTTAATCTTTAAATTTTATAAATAAATATAAAAATATATTTTAAGGCTATCACAAAGATTTTTAGTAATGAAAGCACATTTCTCGACACTATTTGAAAGTAGGCTCTAATTTGATTGTTTAGAGCCTTGGCTACAAACCGCACCCTTTATTTATTTCTTGAGTCATTTTATTCACTAAGGGGCATATAATTTCTAGAGTTTTTTATGTCTCTCTATTCATTTAAAATCTTTTATAATGAGTGGCCATGATTAGATTAGATGGATGGCTAGGAGGATTAAGTCTTGTTTAGGGTTTTCTCATATAGACAAGCATAATGAGGCATCTTGTTATGGATTTTATCCAAACCTTAGAGCAATTAGTGCTTGTTCTTTTAAGTTTGCATCTTTCTCTGAGCTACTTGGTCTGCGCCAATATATTTTATTGCTTTACAGTTTGCTTGGTCTACTTGATTGATCATTGTTACTCAGCATATGTATGCTTATGATCATGTCTCTGAGCCAACCTCACTGATTCCAAGATTGTAGCTACCCTAGTAGAATTTAATGTTCAGTTATCTGCATTGATGGGAACCTACTATTTAATCCAGTTTCATACCAAATAGTTGGTTGGAGGGTTGCTATACTCACTATTACAAAGCCAGATGGTAGTTATGCATTTAATTTTGTTAGTTTGTTCAATTCCTCCCGCGAATATCATTGTTGTTCATCATATAATTCAGTGTAATAGGTCTGCACTTCATTGTGGTATCTTTCTTCAGCATCCTCTAATCTTCAGCACGTAGTGGGTCTAGACACGTGCATATCAACTACAGCGTATCATATTTTTCTTGGTGATTCACTTATTTCGTGGTGGTGCAAGAAACAATATGTGGTTTCCAAATCAAGTGCTGAAGTTGATTATCATGTTATTTTTTGCTTTTGGTATGATTATTTGGGTCTCTACGATTTAGATGTTCCTTCTTTTTTGGCTTCATATGCTGCTCCATGGTGATAATGTTAGTACTAGCAACATTGCTACTAATCTTGTATTCCATGATTGGACTAGACATATTGACCGTCTACCATTCCATTTGGCAGTGAATTACCTGTGTTTTACATTCCTTTGAGGACCGACTTACTGATTATGGAAGCACTTACTAAAAAGCAAAATGAGTATCTTATGATCGAACTGTTGCTCATTTATATTGATGACTAGTTTGAGTGAGAACTCTAAAATGTATATTCATGTAATTTTTTTGGTTTGTGTGATTAGTGCATAGTTACTCAAAGCGATTCGGAAACGGAATCGATTTAGGAATCGAAAGCCCAGAATTGCCGCTGGTTGGAAGATTCTTGTTTCCGAAATCAACTTCTATACAAGAATCGTGGGGGACGAGATTCCTATTTTTAGGGATCGAGATTTGACCAAAATAGAATCGAGATCCCTATATAGATGGAATCGAGCTTCCAACGTAGTTGGAATAGACGAATATAGAATCGAGATTCCTTCATTTATGGAATTGAGATTCCAATATCTTTGGAATCGTGAGGGAACTGAGAGAGAAACAATGTATGTTGCGATGCCATTCATTGACCAACATGCCATGCATGTACGTTTACATTATTTGTACTAAATTATTTCTAACATCGTGGAGTTAATACATTATTTCTAACATCGTGGAGTTGCAATCTCTCCATCAGATCAATACAATGCATACTCAAATAATTAAGTAGAGAACTTTGACCACCATTTTTGTTTCTATTGGTCATTTGATCATTTCATGCCAAAAAGGCTGACTACACCTTGTAGCTTGATATTGAGTGTCTAGCTCGAGTAGTTTGATGCCTGGAAAACTTCTCAACATTACTTCTCAAAAAAACACGAAAAGAAGAAAAGAAAAAAAAGGGGAAGTGGTAGAATTCCGATAAATGTGGAAACCAGTTTCAACAAGTGTAAAATTGAGTTTCACCAATTGTATAACCAATAATCAGTAAATATTAGAAATGAGATTCTATAAATGTTGGAATCGAGATTCCAGATTTCATGAAACGGGTTATGTGAAGATTCCTAGTTGGAATTGCTGAATCGAGATTGCAAATCAGAATCGCGACCTTTGGTGAGAGATTTAGGTAAATATGGATTAGTGTATTAATTGAATGGTAGTTTTGTTATGTTGTTTATATCTTAGTTGCTTGGGTCTTCTACTATAGGTGGTGGTCTCATTCTACCACTCTAGGAAACGATTATTCAAGAGATTTAAATTTTTAAATTTTGAGATCTCGATCACCGTTTTTAGGGATCTCAATCCCCGCCTTAATGACCAAGATAACGACCAAACTGATGATATTCTTTATTTATCACCAATTAGCAATGGGACTATACTTTTAATACAATTGCATTGTTGGTTCTTATAAATAAAGACATCCATACTTTGAAGAGTATATAAAGTCCTAGACTATTTATATTCATTAAGGTTGGGATCAAAATCCCCAAAAGTTTGGTTGCGATCCCAATTGGTCGGGATTGAGATCTCCAAAAGGTTGGGGTCAAAACATAACATTTGTGCTCCCAATAATATGGGGATCTTGTAACATTTCAAGACCCCACACCAATCTCGGCTTTGTTCCCTATCTCAACAACTATGGTTTTATACAAGAGTATTAATGTACTTTGTATACCCCAGTAAGTTGTATATAGATGGTATTAATCCCGTATTTTCAATAATGCAAAATTTGATCCTCTAATTCTAACAAAAACAAATTCTACCCTTTTCTTCTTTGTTGTATTATTTTTAGATCGGGGGAATCAATTTTTGGTGGCAAAGGTGGCCTAGGATGGGTAGTTTCTTAGGGTTTTGGCTAGAGATGTGGAGGGGCCACCTCTCTCCTTTTTTTTATTTTATTTTTTATTTTTATTTTAAGGAAAAGGATTCCATATGGGGTCACCTTTATTTTTTGAGGTGGTTGAAGTTTAGGGTTTTGGCTAGAGATGGGGAGGGGCTGCCTCTCTCCTTTTTTTTTTTTGGTTTTTTTAAAGGAAATGGATTCTAGGTGGGGTCACCTTATTTTTTGAGGTGGTGAAGTTCTTGGCAGGGAAGTGACATCAGGTAGGGTAGTGAAATAGGGCTCTTCTTTGAGGTTCTCTTTTGTAAGCTCGTAGTAGTCAGCTAGGATGAAAGCATTGATGACAGGACTGGACCAGATTGTTCGAACCGGGAACATGTGAACTGGTGCTTGTCGTGTTCGATCGGCTCCCTTGGACTTGCTGGTCTGTCAAACCAGTGTTGAACTAGTGGACTGACCGGTCCACCAGTTCAGGATCTAACCAACAAATCTTGATAAGGGGTGAAAAAATACCATTTTGACCCTTTTTTGCTTTTTATTCAAATGAAGCATTCCAGGGATAAGCGTTCGGCGTCATGGGTTTCTTGTGGGGTAATTTTCAACATTAGATCTTTATGGGATGTATAAACGAATGTTTTAGAGGGTGAGAGAGACGCATTTGTGATTTCTCTCTCCCTCTCTCAATTGAAGGACTTTGCAGTGATATTCTGATCAAAATCTGGCCAACATTCAACCCACAAGTACATTTGTGTTATTATGTTATACTTTTTATTTGCTTATTGAAAAGGCAAAAAAGTTTGAATAAATTATAGGTCTTTGGGTTTAGGAAATTAGAGGTCTTACAAAAATAACTTTGTTTTGTTCAGTTTTTTTTTCCATTTGTGGTTTTGGATTCTGATTCTTTAGAAGGGCTTATACAATTTGTAAAATCCTTTAAAAAACTGCAAAAGGAAAGAAATTTTATTTTCTTAATGGATTTTCAGTTTTCAAAATTTAAGGGCTTTTACAATCTATAAAATCCCTTAAAAAAATTGTTTGTGGTTTGGTTTTAATAAAACTAAAAACCAAAGTTTGTTTGTTTGTTTTTTTTTTTTTCCAGGTCTGAATTAGAATGGATTTTACAAATTTTAAAAGCCTTTAAATTTAAAACCAAAAAACAAAAGTTATTTTGATGTTTTTTGCTTTTTTTTTATTTTATTTTCTGTTTGTAAAGGCTTTTTCAATTTGTAAGAGTCCTTAAAATTTAAAAAAACTGAAAAGAATGCAAAAGAACTCAAAGCTTGTATTTTTTTACTGTGTGGCTTTTGTGCACTTTGTTCATAATTTTGGTATTGAATTTGAATTTTCATTTTTAAGCTTTTTGTTTTTTTTTTCCTCCTAAGTTCGGAATCGTTTTTTTAGATGTGTTTACCTATTCTTTTAGATTTTTTTACCTATTGTTTTTTGATTTTGCTTATTGTTCCTTAAAGTTTTAAATTTAGACCGGTGCCCTCACTGGTTTGGTCACTGTCCGGGCCTGACAAGATTGTATGGAAGCTGTTGGTACAATAAATTGATTGTTCATATTACAATTGCCTTTGTTTTAGGTGACTGCTGCGAAAGAATGATCAGTCCAGTGGATGGAGATGATATCTGAGCTTGATGAGATTGGTATGCAGTCTTAGGAGAGTAAGCTTGTGCTCTATTATGGACTGGTGTGTTTTCTAGTGTCTTTCCAGTGGTTCCTTTCGTCACCCCATGCAGCCTATGTCAGATTAGTCACTTCCATATAGGCAGGTGTAGATGAATCATGTTGGGCCAAGAGTGATGGCTTCTCCTGATTGCCTTATTACGGTATTTGATGATAGGAAAGGCATAGAAAATGAGCCTGCCTATCTTGATCTGACTTTGAGCTTTTGCACTGAGGATTGTTTTCCTTATTTCCAGTGAACAGAAAAATGCTAGTTTAATCCCCTTAGTAGTCGTACCAAACTTTCTTGTCAGCACTAAAAAAAAAAGAGAGAAGGAAAATGGTCCTAATGAAAATCGCATAAGCAGCCAAATTTATCAGAGGCTATACACACACACACATTGAACTTTTTCTAGCTTCTAATTTATGACTGTGAGGGTCTGTTTCCTTTCATATTAAACCATTTTATGATACAACAAGAATTTTCTTTTTGTGAATCTTGCTCTTGATTTGTTTATTTGTTTGAACCAGTAAAATGCAGTTAAGAACAATGGGTGTTATCTAATGAATAATATTTGGTTCCCCGGTGTTCTGTTTTGGCATACTTCCTATCGTTGATCTTCTAGCAAACTTTATAGACAAAAACACAATGTTTCTTGTTTTTTCTTTGTTACTACATTTCTTTTTTTCCTTAAGGGAAAACTATTATAAAATAGTCCAGCCACCTTGAAAGACCTATAAGGTGATTAAATCAATAATTTTACCAATAAAGTGATTGCTTTTTAGAATTCCTTTCATTTAGGTGCCTTCTGAAGAATTTGTAAAAAAATACCTAAATTGCATTGTTCCTGGTATGAAACCTTGAAGAAACAAGGACTTTTTGGTAATTTGTACTAGCTTATGTCACTTGAGCCAAATGACCTAAATACCCTTTACCTGTTCCGGGTTAGAAATCCATAACATGCTTTTTAATAAAAAAAAAAAAAATGTTCTTGGATTAGAACCCGAAACAAGTGGGGGCATTTTGGTAATTTGGTTCCCCTTAAGTCACTTGAGCCAAAAGTGAATCCTGCTTGTTCCAGGTTCCAATCCCAGAAAAAGTTTTTTTCTAATGAAGAAAATATATATCTAGGTCATTTGACTTGAGCAACTTACAGTGGCTAAAGTACAGAGTTGTATTGACTTGTTCGGTGTTTCAAACCTAGAATAGGGGAAAATTGAGTCTTTATAACAAAAAAGTTGAGGTACCCAAATGAAATGAGTTTTTTAAAGCCACCACTTTGTTGGTAATTAAGTGTTTTAGATGGTTTGACCATTTTATTGATATTCTTCATTTATTTCTTAGCTGTTCTGACATTAAAATTGTCTCAGATTATCTTTTAATTTGGTTGACATGTTTTGAGTACAGTTATGGGATGCAAGCACTGGAAAAGGTTTCTTACAGTTCAAAGAACACTTAAAAAGAGCATGGTCTGCTGATTTCTCTCAAGCAGATCCTACTAAGTTAGCCAGTGGAAGTGATGACTATTCTGTGAAGCTTTGGAGCATTAATGAGGCAAGTTTTTTCCAGCCGTATGTTAACTATTTTTTAAGGAAACCAGATATGCAGGAATTAACTTGAAATAAGAGGACCTTTTCTATGTATATGAATCAAATTCCTTTTGACTTATATTCATGATATTATGCCCTGTATTTTTAAGGAAAAGTTTCAGTATATAACATTTGTGATACCTTTTCTTCCTGCAAGTAATCAAAACACCCATTTTCAGACATTTATTTGAGATTTTGATTGAAATGCTTTTGGGCCTTTGGCAAAAATACTACATATGATGGGGTCCTGCAACATCTATTCCATCACACTTCGATTTCGACTTTAATGGTTTGAAATTAACAATGAAATTATCGTCATTCTTTTTAGAATGCAGTAGATTATTTTGTTTACCCTTTGGAATTATGAATCCGGAGTTTACCTGAACTTCCAAACCTCCACTCATAATTATTAATCTCAATTTTAACTGATAAGTTCAGTCTAAATTCTGAAGTTTTGATACTTGGTCTCAAATTCCAGCAATTTCCGGAAGTGGTGTTTCAAGACTAAGAGAAATATTTGTTTAATTTTTGGATAATTGAAAGGTTTATAAGGCTATTTAACTACACCATGGAAAAAAGTATGAAACTCCTCACGTAGCAATACAGCCACAGTAGGGCGAAAAGAAGATTGCATTCTTGTTTTCTATTTGTGCAATTGAAAATTTGTGAAAACATGCACTTGTTGGGATTGATCCAATTTCTAATTATTTTATGCGTCGAATTTAAATTTCGTATCTATTTGTTATCAGGATAGCAGTACAAGCACAATCAGGAATGTGGCTAATGTGTGCTGCGTTCAGTTCTCTCCTTATTCCCCCCATCTTTTGGCCTTTGGGTCTGCTGATTACAAGGTCTACTGTTATGATCTTCGTAGCACAAGAACACCTTGGTGCACATTGGCTGGACATGGAAAAGCTGTTAGTTATGTGAAGTTTGTGGACTCGGTTACACTTGTGTCATCTTCTACTGATAATACGCTTAAGCTTTGGGATCTTAACAGAACAAGTGCTAGTGGATTTTCCAACAATGCTTGCAGCCTAACCTTTAGTGGTCATACTAATGAGAAGGTGAGGAATTGTTATATTTTCTGTCTTTTGTGCATTGAATACTTGTGTCATTTCCATTGAGCGCTTTTCTGTCTTGTGTGTTTATCTGTCACTGTATTGTTCTGTCTATTCACTGCTGTTTTCTCAGAACTTTGTGGGCCTCTCTGTTTCGGATGGATATATAGCATGTGGATCGGAGACAAATGAGGTTGGTTAAGTCCCTTATTGTTTCAGTGCATGTTATTGTGGTTCAGGCTTATAACCTTTGTAATTCATGAGTTGATATACATGCTATTCTCTGTTCATATTACTGAATGCAGTTCATTGACACAACAATTGAAAGAGTAAGGTCTTAAAGGCCACCAAATGTCAGGAGCTACGTCTTCTATCTACAATGCACCTACAATTCCCCCATCTATTTAGATTTGAAGCTTGTTCTCTGACACCTTGGAGCACTCTGTTCTTCCTGTGCTTCTTCTGTTGGTTTTGCTTGTTTGCCTTCTTTACTTCTTGATTTTGTCTGATTTACTCCCATGCATTATGTGTGTGTTGACTTGAGGTCTCAGTCCAATGAAACAAGAGTCCTTTATTGCTTACCTAGTTGTCCTGATCCGAGTTATTGGATCAGTTTTGTCCCTCTTCTGATGGAATTTCTTTAATGCCCTTAGTAATGGTTACAATCAATCTCTTCCATTGCGACAATCTCCTTTTTCACCCATTTACATTTTGTCATTGTGGCAATCTCCTTTCTCCGCCCATTTACATCCTTGTCCCTCATAATGGTGGTTTCTCTGTTGCGATTTCTCTTTAGCCCTCCATCTCTTGCTGGACACGTTTCTAATTCCCCGCTCTATGCACTCATGAATTGGAAAGGCTGTCTTTCCCTGAATTGGATTGTTACTAGTCCACTCTCAGTGATGAACCTCTCCCATCTGCATGCTAAATGGAAAATATCAGAGGGTTCAATAAAATGATCTCTCACATCTCCATTGACATCAGTTGTCACTGTTCAATCTTTTGATGTCTAATTTCATTTTTTTCCCTTTTCACTTGTGACTTCATGATTGGAAAGGATGGATCTTCTCCACAATAGAACACCTATGCTCCTCTCCTTTTCATTTGATCCCTTCTCGAGTCCCCACCACCGTGGATACTGTTTCATCATCCAGTAAGGTGATTTATTCACTTATTCCAGGAGGTATTTCACTGCATTTGGCAATGCTTTGTATAAAGAATGATGGAGCCAAACAGAAAAGACATTATTCCTTTTCTGTTAACTTTAAACACATTGGAACATTGGGTTTCAAGTGAAGAATACTTTAACGCATTCATTAATTTGGGTTCCCTGTTTTGGTGATTACTATCTAATAGCACGGGCCTTGCGCTATGCTATGTCAGTTGTCTTCTGTTTTTATATTATTTTAAGTCATTTCATATTGTAACTATAATGATTTAGCTTTTATGATTTTTATTTTATTTTTTGGCTTATATTCTAAGAGGCTGTCACTTGGTGTGATGGTAAAAGGCTTGGGTAGCCAGCGCAAGAGCGTGGGTTCGAGTCCTGAGAGTGGTCACTTTGTGCATAAAAAGCCAAAGGTTAGGACCGTTTCCAACCCACCCCTCCCGGAACCCTGCATTGGCTGAACCAGAACCGGGTTACCGCCCAACCCCGTTTTTTTTTGTTTTTTTGTTTTTTTTTGTTTTTTTTTTTGACTCATATTCTTTCTCTTTAGTTTGTCCACCAAACCTGATTTATATAAGAAATCATACAAATTTGTAAAGGGGAATAGACTTAATCTTTTTCAGGAACTCCTATTTGTTATGAATGAGAGTATTTGAACGAAAGAAGTCCATCTATAAGAGTTGGGAATAGACTTAATATTTTTTAGGAACTCCTATTTGTTATGAATGAGAGCATTTGAAAGAAAGAAGTCCATCTATAAGAGTTCAGAAAAAGTCCATCTAATAGATGAGAGAAATTTTAGGAAATAGGTGAGAACAGTAATCATGACTTTGAGTTCCAAAGTCATGCTTCTATTTTTTTTTCGTTGTGTGTGTGTGTGTGTATGTGATGTCTATAGCAGTATGTCTGACGTTTAGAGCTTTTGTGTCCACATGTGTAGGTTTTTGCTTATTATAAGTCCCTTCCTATGCCGGTCACTTCTCACAAGTTTGGCTCCATTGATCCTGTATCGGGGCAAGAAACACATGACGAGAGTGGACAGTTTGTTTCCAGTGTTTGCTGGAGAGGAAAATCAAGCATGGTTGTCGCTGCAAATTCAAATGGAAACATTAAACTTTTGCAGATGGTGTGAGCAAAACAGAGAAAAGCAATCATGCCTACAAGTTTCAATAAGAACTAGCCTGCTAGCTCTGGAAATTCCTTTCAGATGACAACTGTGGATGGTTTAAAGCTGTTGAAGATTGCTTGGCTGACCATTCTGCTTTGATTTATCTTGGAAGCTTGATGTTATGCAATCCATATGACAAAAAGATTCGGATATGTGGCCAAATGTATATAAAAGTGAGGCCTGAATATATGATTACCTTTGTGCTTTCGAAGAAACTCGTTTGTCTTATATCTGAGTTGCTTAATTTTTGCTGATGATTTCCCAATTAATTTTTCTTGAAAAGCTGATAGCTTGAGATGGGATTAGATGAGAAGGCTCCAATGAAGAATAAAATACAAAAGAGATGAGCGGCACAAGCATTTGATTCTGACAAAGGAGACACCATGCGAGTGCTGGAAGAGGCATCCTCAAAACTTGATGCCCCCATGGGAGATGAATGAGTGGGGTGTCGTCGTTGGAGTCTCTGCGTATCTCATATGGCCAGTTTGTTCATTTTAGATAAACACTTGCAAATGAAGGAGTGATATGATTGTAGGATTGGTTGAAGCATGAGAGCTCTCCAAAAAGAAGTGCGAAGAAGCTGCAATTGAAGGACCCAAATTGTTATGCAGAGGATTTGAGGTTTCATGATGTATTTTCGGTGAGATAATATCAAGAGCTTGTACTCTCTGTTTAATATTCAGTAAATGGAAAATGGGTCTTCTGTTTGTTCTCATGCACCTTTGGCCTTTCTTTGTTCATTTGTTGGGTTGCTTGGGTATGCAACATCATGCACACACATGCACATATACCTGTAATTTCTATATTGAATTCATATATTATCCTCGTTGAGTGTTTCTAGTACATGCTTCATTCCTTTTACTAGAGATGACCCAATTTCTCAGCTCCATATTGGACCTTTACTGCACTGTTGAAATGTCTCGAGTTCTTTCATTTCTTTGGACATATAGGAGACTCTCATAATTTATGTTATTAAATATAGACTCATAATTATGCTTTAATCCTTAATAACCTCTGTTACTTTAGTAAGAGTAGTGTGTGTCAATGTCGCCTAATCAATATAACCTCTTATTTCTAATTTATACAAAAATGTGAAAGATCAATGGAGATAAATTATTAGAATGTTTTCTAAATGTTAATTGTTTTATTTCGGTATTCTTCTTAAACTATATGGTGTAAGAAATACACGTATAAAGAGAATTAGAAGAAAAGGAAATCCATTGTGTTTATATTAAAAGGGATATATGATTTTGTTCTTATTTTTGGGGTTGGGAAGGAAAAAATATCATTTATATCATATTAGAGGGGACAAAAAAATGTTCCATACTAGTGACATTCTACATGCTTTGGATCCAAGAATTGTAAAGAAAGTTATAGCTTAAGAAGTCTGCACTAAGTAGCTTATGATGCCCTTTTGGGTCAAGTTTGATAATATATGTTGCTTCTTTTCCTTCCAAACTTTGCGGTGAAGCATTCCTAAAATGAATTTCGATGAAAATTCGACAACCCTAAAAATGTTAAGAAAGTAACCTAAGAAATTTTCAAGGGTCACATCTCTAAGAACTAAGAAAATTATTAACCTAAAAGAAATTGTAAGGCTATCTCAATAAAACAAACTATACAACAAGAGTAGAAAATGAGGGTCAAGTACCGCAAACTCTAATATTTTATTAAAACAACTCCATCCTAGACTTAGTTATTATAGAATTTCTTGTAATTTATAACCTCTAATTCATAAATCATGTCCACTGAGAATATATATTACAAGAGAATTTACTGTGTAATATCTTCAGCTTTCTTCAATTTACCCAGAATATGTTAGTCTCCATTCACAAATTAGCAAAATGCCTCAATATCTCAGTGTAGGATCAATTGTGTATTGTCAAGAGTCGCATAGGTTTTACCTGTTTATCAGTTCTCAAAAAATTTCAAAATGTGATGATGAATATAAGTGTTTCTGAATGGTAATGTGTGACCCGAAATGATTCTGTTGGTGGTTGATCCAATTGGACCTGTCTTCAGGAATATGTGTAGGATCCCGACCTGCTGTAATTTCATTGATTACTGATCATGTGGGTTGGGTCCCAATGTCCAATGACAAGTCTCAACTACAGGCATTGGAGATGATATCTGGCTCCATTTGATGGACAATGGTGGATATTGATCGGAACTATGGATCATTGCCACTCTCCCTTATAGTGGAGAGTGGAGATTGAGGTCGTACGTAAAGCATGTAAGACTTGATCCTATAGAGACTGCTCCAATATATCTTTATCTTTTGAAGTGGAATTTTGTTTTTCATTCTAATTTGCTGCAGTGGTGCGTCAGATCGTATAAGGATTCCGAAATGGAAAATGTATATATCAAGTTGCAACCTTATACTATAGAAGTAAGGTGCACCTCAAAATTCAAGTAGAAACGAGTGTTCTGAAGTTGAAAAACCTTCCAGTTGATAGTCTCGACCTTGAGATCTATTGATGTAAAGAAAAAAAGAATTTCAAGTCCCAAAATAAGTGCATCTTATTACAAGTTATCTGGACAGTCTATTTTCAAGATTTTCAAGTGTTTATAGATCTGCTCGATCTGCACTATTTATAGGATTTTAAATTTCATAATTAAGGCTGAACATGAATTTTTGAAGCCATCATATAGTTTTCGACACTGGAACTATATCTTCTAGCAACATTTAGATGTGCGCCTTATATTGTATAACGTGACGTGGGCACCTTATACAAACCTCGCACTTTCGAAATATGATGATAGTGCAAGAACAATACTAGGATGAGTGATGTCCTTGGTGGCTCTTTCTGTGGCACCATACCCCAAAAAGAGAAAAGTGGAATTTTTATTAAAAATTATTTCCTCATTTCATATCAGTCTACTTTTTTTATGTTTTTTCGAATCTTGTTTTGTCATGTCTTGGATTTGAGATGCATCATTTAAAAGATATATTTTAGATAAGTTAAGAATGCACAAGATTATCAGTTGCATGGAGGATCATTTAAGGTTGAATACTGACAAAGATGTGTCTGCCTTGGACCACACTTGCTAGATTATTTTGTTAGTAAAACCTATGTTAATTAGGAGTCTTGCAACTTTAGGTGGTGGGTTAGTATGAAATACTGAGAATAGCAGTTTGTGATGGGAATGTGTGATTTTGAATTTCTGATGAGATGCTCCATTCTTTTCTTTTTTGAAATTATTCTGATCCCTCAATGAAGAACACAAATTAGAAGAGTAAAATTTTCAGTGGTCTTATCTTACCAAAGATCCTCTCTCTGTCTCTCTCTCTCTCTCAAGCGCACCTACACATATACACACAAAACACACGCATGCAACCCTGAACTTTATCGTTTGGCTCCTCTCTCTCTCTCTCTCTTTCTCAATTGTTTGGTGCAGATTCTCAAAGACTCATTTATCCATGCTATTCTGTACAAGGCATATGTCTTTCAATATCGATAGAACTAGCACTGTTGCAGGAGTTCAAGAAACAGTTCTGGCTACAAATGGAAGGTGTTACAAAGGCACATCACAATCCCAACAGTATCAGAAACATCAGATTCAGAAACTTACCTTCATAATGCAGCACTCACATCCTGTTAATCAAGATTTGAGGTGCTACACTTGAATAAGCCACTGTATTAGGCTACCAGAATCCATCCTAATTCCTTGATCTGGCCAAGCGAACACACTACAACTGAAAAATAAGAAGAAGAAGAAACAGAAATACAAAGTTTCCTACAGCCCAAAAGATCACTGGCATGTAGAAACTTAAGTGTAGCGACATAAATACACAAAAGACAGACACTATGTTACATGTATTTGCTTTTGAGTAATCTTAAAGCAGCTTTCGATGCTGTGGTGCATGCTAGCTCAATTTATCCCTTGAACTTCCCATGACGGAAAGAGGAGAAAGACAACGAATGATGCACCATTCAAAAGAGAGAACCATTGCTCTACTCTGTTGATTATTTCCATGGAGAAGTGTAATGATTCAAATTCAGGCAATTTCGGAGTCTGAGGCATGCCCCGTTGCCCTTCTTCTGGGGCTCATCATGACTGGTTCTAACGTGTTATCAGAGTTCATCCTCATGCTTCGGCCGCATGGTGTCATAGATGGAGGTCTCAATGCTCTACCTTTGTTTCTCTCCCCTGAGACATTGGAAAACCACGATGTTATTACAGAGTAATTGCCTTCAAAGATCTCACAAGCACTATGTGAGAGTCACTGAGATGTTATGGATTTTATTTTTTTTCTTAATGGTGCATTCTTAATGTCCCTTGTGTGGAAACTCCTTTTTTTTCTCTTGTGGGGGTGGGGGGTGAGAGAGGAGTCACATAGCTCAGCTTTTATTTGAATATCCCATTACTGTCTTACATTTTTCAGTTTTACAGCACGGCTTTTATTTTAAATATGGTGCACCATATTTCTAGTTCTTACAGTTTTCATTTTTTCAACCCATTTTCGTATATTTCATTCATTCTATTTCCACTGCTTTTATAGTTTTGGTTCTTTTATGTGAATATCCATTCCCCCCTCTCAAACACATGGACCTTTCTCATTTTTTGGTATTCTTGTTTCCCATCATTTAACTCACTTGGTAGCATTGCTTTTTGCTTTTCATTTATATCTATTATACTATGCAACAAAACTTTTCACCTCTTCACCCCTTTCACTCCAATTTTATGGCTGTAACCATTGGCACTGTAACCAATCAAGCCTATGTCCAAATCCCTGTTTATGTTTAGCTTTCATGCAGCATTTGTGCATCAACTTCGTTATGTAAGAGGAAAACCATGAGAAACATATGCCGGCAAATTCTAGCTGGACTTCTTCATGCATAGATATTTGAAGTCTACAAGATGAATGGGCAAGCTCTTCTGATAAGAAAAACTTCATGGCCCATTTGCAAGCAAGATGATCTCAAACTGGGATCTCTTATTATCTCTAAATCCGAAATTCTAGCCTCATATAGTTTTTATGGGGAAAAGTTTATATAAGGTTGCAACCTTATGCTATATCTTGGGTTGTTGGAATTGCACCTCCTCCATGGTATCTCGCTTTAATTTTTGATAAGATATCGTATATTTGCAGGGATACAGTCGTCTCATGGATCCATACTTGGAGGACATCAAACTCCTTGGTAGACCATTTGGCTAAGGAGGGAGCACTCTTGGGCACATGAAAGATATCAGCAGTCATTACTCAGTAGGGCTTCATGTCTCGCAGATGTTTTGTACTACTTTAGATTTCTCTGTCTCTTTTTTGTATATGACCGTAATGGGCAGATCTTATGAGCCCCAACCATTTTTTGTACAGGGCCCTTTCTATGTTAGCCAATTTTTTTGTGGAGGGACTCGGCTTGTGGGCCGCCCCCTACATTTTTTGCTGAGGAACCCGGCTTGTGGGTTGCCCTGTATGACTCTTGGAGTCCCTCCTTTCCCCTTTCAATACAATAGTTAACATTATTAAAAAAAAAAAAAATTCCAGTAGGAAAGAGCCTTCCGAAGTTGGAAAACCTTCCAATTGATCATCTCGACTTCAAGATGTATGTTTATTAAAAAAAAAGAATTTCAAGGCCTAAAACTTGTACTTCTTGTAGCAAGTTATTTGGATTGTCTATTTTTAAGATTTTTAAGTATTTATAGATATGTTCGGTCTGCAGAGTTTTTGGAATTTGAAATTTCATAATTAAGTTGAAGATAGATTTTTCAAACCATCATAAGGTTTCCAACACCGGAACTGTCTCTTATGGAATTTTGAGGTGTGCCTTACTTATATAGTATAAGGTGGGCACCTTATGCAAACTTCACCCAGGCTTACACAATAGTTCCAGATTAATTCACATCAGTCATAGTCCTGTGAGAAATTTTGGGTAGAGAAAATCATAGTAGCAACCATCTATATACTGATGCTGTAGTGATTATAACCACACTTGGCCTCTGTTTTCATTGTACTGAACAATTTGATCTGTTAAATATAATGTTCACAATTACTGTGAACGATGAATGAGATTCAGTTGATCCTCAGTTTCGTAATATGATTCAGTACTCTGAAACGCTTTTCCTTTTTATATCCTTATTTTCTTCATTGCTTTTTTGGTTAGTTCATGTTTTTTCATGCTTTTATTTTATTATTCTCGAAATATCTTTATAAGAAAAAAGTCATTCCCCTTGGTTGTACTTTTGTCTGGTTGAATGCAAGAAACAGGACGACATCACAGGAAAAAGAAACAAGAAATCTGTAAACATTTGATTCGACTCTAACTGAAAAGATTTGCATAGCAAGTTGCCCTGCTCTGCTTATCAAAAGATTACTATACAACCAAGATTAAGCTAAAAGAAACCCTAGTGCAGAAATTTCTCTTGGATTATTCCACATCAAGTTTTCATATAGAGATTTACCTAAAGACAACCAGTTTAAAAAAGAAGTGACAATCACACCAAAGAAAAAAAACGTCCACAAAGATAAGTGATGACCTGATGATTTTCTTGATTTTCCATTTGTGGTCTTCTTTGCAAAGGCTGGTTTCTTGGTGGACTCTGAACTACTCTGAGAGGACCGAGATGTAGGCTTGAGATTGGAGAATGTCTCTTCCACATTCCCCTGGTTCTCGTCCCCCCCGACAGATGCTCCATCACTCCCTGATTCTGAGTTCTTTTCCTTCAAATTCACCATGGTTTTCTGTCTCTCTATAACCCGATAAGCGAACATTTGAAATGGGATGAGAGAAACTGACTCTGTAAATTCTTCACCACAACCCAATAAGCGTTTTGAGAAGTTTGCCTCCAAGTCCATATAATCGATCAGGGGAAGAGGGGCATCAGGCTGATCATGATCTTGGTTCATGACCAAGAATCTCTTTATGTATCGAAGAGTCCTGCATATTGATGAGAAGTTTGGCCTCTGGTTTGGGTCGTCTTGCCAGCATTTCTTGGTTAAGGCAGTGAGATACTTTGGAGAAGGAAAAGGAAACAATGGTCTCTCACCTGCTCTTAGATTCCGGCTCATCTTGTCTCCTTGTAAGTGCCCCTCTTCAAAAGGCAACTTACCAGTCAACAACTCAAAGCATATCATTGAAAAGCTATAAACGTCTGCTTTCTCTGTGTACTTTGATGGACTCGTAGGGTTCCCTTGTTCTTGCTCCTGAAGAACTTCAGGTGCATACCAGATAACTGGATCTGTTGTGGGTTGATTTGCAGAGTTCTTAGAGGTTGAATTCTTTACAGAGGTGAGCCCAAAACCGGTGATTTTCACATGCAGATGTCCCTCTGACGATGGGTTTCTCACTCTAACTAGAATGTTTGAAGGATTGAGATTCCCATGATATATCTTTCGAGAGTGAAGGTACTCCATTCCTCTGGCTATTTGAAGCATGACATCAACAGTCACTGGTAGAGTGAAAGGGACCCTCTTTCTAGGACCACATGTTTCCTTTATGTAGTTGGAAAGGTCCCTGTTCATTAATTCCATTACAAGGAAGCATTCCTTTCTCTCCTTGTCAACAAACCCACAAAGGATATGCATAATGTTTGGATGCATGAGTGAAGATAATAAAGATATTTCAGGGATCAGGGGTTCGACCTCTGCGTGAAAATGGCGCACTGCAAAACTTTCTCCCATCCAATGGATCTCTTTGTGCTGGCCACCATTCCCTAGTCTCCTCCTCACCTGATAGTCTTTTGGATCCGTTAATATGGAGCAAGGGAATAAGTCTCCCTTTGAAACCTCAGAGCCCTCGAAATTCTTATGCAAGAGGTCAAGGATTCGACTTTCTGATTTGGTTCTTCGCTTCTCTTCCAATATCTCTAGAAACATTTTCCTGTCTTCTTTCCATACAGTATTCAATCTGTTGCATATTTCTCTTGAAACCAAGTATTTCTTTCCAAAATTCCATTGGAAAAGACTTTTGTCAAGCCATTCTCTTTCATACCTCTTAGAAAAGAGGAGCTTTTTCTTTTGGGTTTCCTCTTGATCATAGCCTGCTATCTCTCCTGCAATTTCTATGGACTCAAACACCACAAAAACGCACCATATGAAATTGTGTAGGTGGAATTCGACGCAGTCGTTGTTTTGAGGCAGAGATATTGCCTTACCCAATGAATCCTTGGGTTCTAAGCAATGTTTGATGTAGCTTTCGCCTTCTTTTACAGTCCTAAAGAGTTCCTTCAGTGGCTGTTCCAAAGCCTTCCATTTCTTCAATCTCTCATCGAATTTTAGGTTGTCTCTGATTTCTTCCGCAATTCCTTGGAGCCCAAGCTTGAAAATCTCATATAAGAGAGAGCACTGGTGCCTATTGATCCGAATATCATCCTTGAAAACCATTAAGACTTTGAGACTTCCCAAAACTTCTCCAATCTGTCTGAGTTGTTCCATCATAGACAAGAGAGGAGAGGAACAATGGAGGAATGGCGATTGAAATTAATCAACACGCAAATGTACTGGATGACCAAATTCTCATGGGAAGAGATGGAATTGCAGGAGAGAAGGGGTTATCTTAAGGCCCTGAAAGCTCCATTAATTAAAAATTAAAGGAGGCTTCACCTGTGGCAGAGTTCAGAAACAAATAAAAAGCGATGAGGCCGAGGCCTTAATTTGGATCTTCCGCGAGTGCAAAATGCTTTGTACTTTCTTTCCTTAAACCAGCTGTGGGTGAGATGACCCAACACTTGTCACCAAGTTTTTGGACAAGTCCAAGAGGTGGGGTTGGTTGATGGAAAACCGGTATCAGAGAGAGAGAGAACAATTGTTGTTTTTCATGGAGAGAGAGAGAGGGAACAATTGTTGTTTTTCTTGGAAACAGAGAGAGAGGGAACAATTGATGGAGAGAGAGAGAGAATAAGGGAATTGAATTTTCATATTTAGCTTGTCAATGTAACGGTGAGCAAAGCTAAACCGTTCCTAACGGAATGACAGGGTGACACGTTTGGGGAAGAAGCTTTGATTGGGTCCTGACAGAAACATTTCCCCAATATATACCCTTGTCTTTTCTCTCAAATTTCTAAACAGGCTTTGCCTTGCCATTTACCAACAAACGGGAATCTCATGAAATTGACAAAGATACCCTGTTTATTTTTTAGGAAAAGGTTAAGATCTATGCTCCCCTACCATCTAGCCGTCTAATTTTGATCAAGCGAGCGACTCACTGTTTGATCTTAGATCCAACATCTTAAAGTATTTTTTTTTTAGTTTTTTTTATACAAATTGTAGAAATAAACAATGCTCCTGAGGGAGTAGAAATAAACAATGCTCCTGAGGGAGCATGGTATATGTGCTCTTCTCCCCAATGAGATATTTTCCTTTTTTTGAAATGACCAAAATGCCCTAGTTTTCCTTGTTATCGGGTTGTCAAGGCCTCCCAATGTCCTAATGAGTCTAGATTTTTAAGTTTGTATTGTCTTTTCATGTCCAAATCTCAAGCTTGCTGATCTCATAATTTCACAAGGTTTCCTTTTATTTTCATTTAGAGCTGGAACATGTTAGTTTGAAGTTTCGATTGATATTTGATTTGAATTTCCAATTTTGTTTCCTCCGATATTTTGGAAATTAGAATCCATAGCCAGTTATGCGATGTATTCCATCTAATGCAAATTTCAGTCTAAAATCTAGATCTAGGAAGTAAAGGACATGATTTTGTTGCCTGATAACATTTTACTAACTTTCGAGAAATAGTACAAGAGAAGAAGAAGAAAACAAAGAGGTACATGCCAATTAGGCAAAAGTTAGTGATCACTAACGAATCTTGGTGAATACCATTAGCAAGAGAGTTTGCCTCGGTGTTGGACTCCATGAAAGTGTGGCGCAACACAACAGATTTAGACACTAAAAGCTCTCTAATCTCCATGAAGATTGATGTTAACCTCCAAAGGAACCTAGACTCTCCATTTCCCCTACCTAGCTATAATATTTGCGAGTCCCCTCAATAATTTTACGGCACTACATTCTTCTTAATAATTTTTCCCCCTTTTTTTGGTAAACAAGATATGAACGCATAACACCCCTATAAACAAATCCAATCGATCAAGCCAAAAGATATCATTCTCCATATTGTCCGTTTACTCCGTCAGAAAAACCCAATCTAGGAGTACTTTTAGGACTTCAAATTTTGCACACGTGACCTCTTCAAACCATGTGTTATAACGAACAAAAAAAAATTTAAATTGTATTTTCTTTTGGCTTGAAAGACATAATACCTCAAGATTGAATAAAAATTTTTCAATTTTTTAAATGTGAATCTAAGTATTAAAAAATTTAAAATTCAGTTAATCTAAGTATTAAAAATTTAAAATTCAGTTTTTATTCTTTTAACTATAATCATTTAGTGATTTTATGTGGTTCCCAAAATTTTGAATCAAATTAGTTTTCCAAGTTAATCTTTTGCCTGAGTGAGTAAGTGTATAGTAGGCTCCCGCATGAGCATATTATACATGCTTATCGATCAAAGTGTGGAAAGTAACTCATATTATATGTGTTTATCGATCAAAGTGTGGAAAGCATTGTTTGCAAAGTCGCCCACTCTAACTGCTAACCACCCGGTTATATCGAAACCGGGTAGTGGCCGATTCTGGTTTTGGGCGGTTAAGGTGATTAACTGATATTTTTTTAAAAATATATTCAAAACAATGTATATAAATTATCAAAAATAAGGAATTTGATTTGTAATGCATTTTTAAATTTTGTTTACATTATGGAAAAGATTAAAAATTGTTTTGATCATTAATACTCACTTTTATATTTTCCCATCTTTTTTAGAAATTTTAAAAAATAGCCATTGGAAAATATTAAATAGGTTAAAATCCATTTTTTTAATTAATTTTCAACTTCATTTGATTGTGGTTTGTTTTAATCATTCTTTATATGTTTTTCATATTTTAGTAGATTTTTTTTGTTTTTTATTTAATTTTTTTCAACATTTGTTTGACCGCCTGAGACTTGCCCTGTTGGAGTGGTTGAATCGGCCGGTTGACTGGTTAGGCAGGTTAAATCACTGTCGGGCTCATGTCCGGTTAACCGTTCCGATTCGATTTTGTGAACACTGGTGGAAAGTAACTATGGTCCTTGCGTTTATTTTTAGCAGTGTTGGAGAAGTCGTCTGAGTCTTTTCGACCAGGCCAAGTTACTCAGGCTCAGGTCTGAGCCTAAGTTGTCTCAAGTTGAAGGTCGAACTTGGGGATCTTAATTTTTTTTAAAAAATATAAAATATCTCAAAAGATAAGAATATATTTATTTGGAGTAATGATCATATGAGACCTTTCCACACTCATGTGAGTAAGGATTCCAAATAAGCATCATTAAATTTGGCACAGATATCTAGAAAAATCAAGTCCCACACCCATGTGATAACTTTTCTAGATATCTGTACCAAATTTAATGATGATCATTTAGGGTGGTCTTACTCACATGAGTGTGAGAGGGTTTCATAGTGTCATTTCTCATTTATTTAGGTTGTCTATTATTTTGGCAAAGATTGGAAAGTATTTTGGCCATTAATACATATTTTTAAATTTTTCCCATTTTTTGAAAAGTTTCAAAAATACCCCCAATCACAAACTCATGTTCTAAAATTTATTTTTTTGCTAATTTTTTAACCATAATTAGTTGTATTTTGTTAAAATTTACTTTGAGTATACTTTCCGATTTTTGGTATTTTGTATTGTTTTTATTTATTTGTAATAATTCTGCATTTGTTATAGTACTCGGCCTTACTCTGGCCGAGTTACTCTGGACTCGAACGAGTGGTCGGCCTGAGTTCACTTTTCGCTTTTAGTAATGGAGGTTTGGAGCCCGTACCATGTTCAATATCGACCCCAAAGAAAATCCATGCAAAGAGACTCCAGGGAGGGTTGGAGGGAATGAAGGGGTATTTAACAATGGGTGCGGTTTGTATGGAGCCCAGGCTCAAAACAATTAAATTAGAGCCTACCTTCAAATAGCATCGAGAAATATGATTTCAATACTAAAAATCTTTGTGATAGCCTTAAATGTATTTTCATCTTTTAATTGTAAAATTTAAAGGTTAAAAAATAGTGTAGATCGAACAGATCTATGAAATATGAAAATCTTGAAAATTGACAGTCCAAAAATGCGTTACAAGATGCACTATTTCCAAAACTTAAAATCCATTTTTTTTCTCATATCCATGCATCTTGATGTCGAGATGATCAATTTGAGGATATTTGGGCATCAAAACAACCTCTTCTAGTGAAATTTTTGAGGTGGGTTCGAATTTGATTGTTTAGTGCCTCAGGTCTATATAAACTTTTTTCTTTTAACAATTACTTCTATGCATGGCCATTGTATAGTAATGCCCATTTTTCTAAAAAATCACACTCGAATTAATGTTAAAATATCATTTTATTTTGGAATAAACAATAAGTTAAAGATTTTCATATTTTTACATTGGTCAACCCTATGGAAACTGCATTCTTGGTAGAGATTAATCGTAGCATTATTATAATAGAGATTAATCATAACATTATTATAGAGAAGTCAGATTGGTACTTCTAAGTATCAGACCAACTTCTAAAAAAAATAAAATTTCGACGCAGTTGGATACTTCAAGTGCTAGTTTAGGGGTACCTTAGGCAAAGAAAAATTGGCAAAGAAAAATAAATAAATAAGTAAATAAAAGACCTTCCACAATATGAAAAAAAAATATAATTTTGGACAAATCTTTCAATTCAAAAATAAAGATTCTTACATAATTTCGTTTTTTTTTACTCAAAAAAAATGTTGGTTAAATATGGCACGCAAGAAAGTAGCTGATAGACAACGTGCGGTGAGCATGCAAACCATTTCACTACTTTATTTTAGTAGTTGAGTACATGTCTCTAGACTAGGCAAAAGATTGGGCCCTCCACTAACAAACCCTAGCCCTAAAATTGGAGCACGATGGCAACTAAGTTTGTTGATGTGGCCCAATGGATTCAGGTCAGATGTTTAATGCATTTGCACTACCCTTACATACACACCTACCATGATTTGAAGTGATGAATTGCCCTATTATTACATGAGAAATATTTATCTTCTTCTTCTTTCTTTCTTTCTTTTTCTTTTCTCTTCTTTTATTTATTTATTTATTTATTTTATTTATTTTTGTGGGAACTCACATGTTATATTAAAACCAAAGAGTGTGAGTATTTCAGGACAATAAATTTTATGGCTTATAGTCCTGTTGTAAGTACAAGTACAATAATTCTTGTTACGATTCTCATTTACGTTTCATTTCTTAATTATTAGTTTTTCCTGGTAGTGTCATTTTATGTAAGGCCTAGAGTATAAGAAAATAAAGAAAAGTCTCACCTCGAATCCTCATCTACTTAAGCATCAAATAAAATTGGTATGATATAGAGAAGATAAGTGTCCCCCCTGCACAAGGATGACACACAAATTGAGAAATTGTCCAAATTTTTGTTTCTCAAAAAACGAAGCCTCATCTAAAATCCTCATCTGGAAAGCACTTAGGCATCAAAAATATTTATGATGGCTCTAAAATCAATTTTCAATACCAACTATGAAATTTGCAGCTCAACAAATGGTATAGATTTTGTGGATTTGTGAACACTTATTTTTTAAAAAAAATGAAATGTGTTATTTTATACACTACTTTTAAAGCTTGAAATCCTTTTTTTTTCACTACAATATGGTCAAGGCCGATATGATTGATTTGAAGATTTTTCGACATGAAACTACAATATTCGATGAGTTTTGAGTTGAAGCTGCTCTATCAAAATACTTTTACTAGGGTTGCAGCTCTATCAAAATATTTTCCTTTTTATTGTTCATTCTTATTCAAGATAAAAAAGGTCAATTGTAGTTGTTT
Organism: Amborella trichopoda; assembly: GCF_000471905.2. Next base: position 2,037,932 of record NW_006497672.1, read on the forward strand.
TCTGTCATTGGAACCTCTTATTTAGGTACCAAGTCGGATCATATTGTGCTGTTTATATGCTACATGTATCCCTTTAGAAGCATAAATCTAAAGCAAAATGTTCATTTGCTATACTCTATGAGGAATTACCCTTCTCCATGAAAGCAAAATTAATGGAGTGAAGATGAGCACCAAGCCAAGATCTAAGAGGGGTGTGTCGTGGCTGGTGATCGCAGAGCCCGAATTTTTTAATAGGAATCCTTTAGAGAGAAATTTTCTGGAGACTCTGTAATTTTTACCCTTTTTTCTTTTGTATCTTCCTCTCTCTGAGAAATTGATTCTTAGATCTAAAGGATACTTATTCACATCACATGAACGTTAGAAAGCTTTTAGAAAATAATTAGTGTTATATATATATATATATATATATTTAACAAATTCATTTACAAATGGATAAACATAAACACATGGAGTACCTCCCATAAAAATAGAAGAAGCCCACTAATATAGTCAAGGCAACGTGAGGCTTCATGGCTACACGTGCCAATATCTCCCACTTGGTCATGATAGCCGAGCACAATAATAAAAGTCACAGGTACACTCCCACTCTTGAGTGTGACCTTTAAGACAATATTTTGCCATGAGGTTTTTCTCACACTTTGACATACATGCCTCTCATAACAAATGTCCATAATATCCATCATGAGGATTTTCACACTAATGTGGATTTGTTACTCATGGAAACCCAATGACTTAGACATTTTTAAGTCCCATTAAGCTAGTATGCTTAAAAAATAGTTCAATGCTTAGACCCTTTGTCAATGGGTCTGCGATTATATCTGATGAGGGCAAGTAACTAATAGTTATTTCATTTTTCTCAACTACATTGAATGTAGTGATAATTTACATCTATTGTCTCCCTTTGGAGCTATTTGCTCCACTTTGAATTAATAATTTAAGTGCATCTTGATTATCACAAAACATTTGAATCGGTACGTCGATTATTTGCAACTTCAAGTCATCTATGAAGTGCTTTATTTAGATGACAAAAGTAGATGCAATGTACTTTGCTTCCTGTAGATACCTAGTACCACACCCTTGTTTCTGGCTAGATTAAGAAACAACTGTACCTCTAAAGATAAAATCATATTCTGAGGTGGACGTTCTATCATCCTTATCCGCAGTAAAATTGCATTTGAATATCCTAGAACTTCAAGCTTATCTGCTCGAAAATATAATTTAAAATGCCTTGCTCCCTTAATGTACCTTAGAATTCTTTTAATTGCTTTTCAATGAGTTATGCCTGGATTACTTTGATATCGACTAACAAGACCTACAACATAGTTCAAATATGATTTTGTATATCATACTGCATATACTAAGCTACCAATAGTTTGTGCTTAGAGTACATTAGTTTTTTCTTATCCTTCTACTGGACAATCCTTCCTAGACAGCTTTGCTTCCTTTTTAATAGAAGAGTAGACAATGATTTACTATTTTCTATATTAAATATTTTAAGAATAGAGTTAAGGTATCTCTCTTGGCTCAAACATAGCATTCTAGATTTTCTTATCTCTAGTTATTTTTATTCTTAGGACGTAAGATAATTCTCCCATATCTTTTATCTCAAACCGAGAAGAAAGTTATGACTTAATCTTATCAATTATTTCCAAGTCATTTCCAGCGGATAGGATATCATCTACATATAATGAGAGAATTGTGAATTTACTCTCACTCTTTAAGACATATACACAATGATCCAATCTATTTACTTCATATCCCATTGGTAGGAGGACTTCATAAAATGTTAAGTACCACTGTCTTGAAAATTGTTTTAAACCATGTAAAAACTTATTTAATTTATATATATTATTTTCTTGGCCTTTCATTATGAAGCCCTCAGGTTGTTTCATATAGATGATTTCTTTTAATTCAACATTCAATAATGTCATCTTTAAATCCATTTGGTAAAATTTTAGGCTATAATATGCAATGATTGTCAAAATTATTCTTATTGATATAAACGTTGCAATATAAGAATAAGTATCAACATAGTTGATCCCTTTTTTTGAGTAAAACTCTTTGTTACTAACCTAGCTTTAGATTGATCCATCAGATTTTAGCTTCTTTTTAAGTACCCATTTGGATCCTATAGGTCTTCTATCTGATGGTAAATCATATAGATCCCAAACTTTATTTTTTTTAATAGAATATAATTCTTCTCTTATGGCATTAAGTAATTCTTGAAATTCTTGTGACTCTATTGCAGCATTAAAGTCAAAGGGATCATTGATTTTATCTAGGTCAATAAGGTTGTATATCTCATCACCAGTGCTAGAAAAATCGTTCGGTTAGAACCAGAACCGGCTGGTTAGATCGGAACCACTAGGGTTCTGATTCCAGTTAGGGCCGGTTTCGTGTGTCTATTAGCCTAGGTGAGAACCTCAAAAAGTTTTCGACCCCAAACTGGGCATTTAGGGGTTGAACCGGCCATGTTTTTATCAAACTGATCGGTTTTCAGCTAACCAGATCGGCTCATCGATATAACGACATTTTTAGTAAATAGCGGTAATGTATAAATAATAGCGTTCTTTTGAAATAGGGGCCGTTATATGTAGCAGGAAAACTGTGAATCCAAATTTTCACCTTTTTTATTCATTTTGCAGCCATTTTTTGGTTTTTTTTTTCATGTTTTAAAGTTTAAAATCACTATATAATGAATTCAAAACAAGTAATCTCCTCAATACCTAATGGCTCTTGAAGAAATTTGAGGGGTTTGATTGCTATTTGAAGTATGAGAAATGATCCTATAGGACCCTCTCCCACCCATGTATGTAGGACCCCAAAGGATCACTATTAAATTTGACACGGATCTATAGAAAAGTCAAGTCTCACACCCATGTGATAACTCTTACACCCATGTGATAACTTTTATAGAGATCCGTGCCAACTTTAATGGTGATCCTTTGGGGTTTTACACACATGGGTGGGGGAGGGTCCTATACGATCATTACTCTTGAAGTATTTACTAGATTCAAGTTTTAATTTGTTCAGAAAACCAAATATCAAGGATTGATTTTTGCCTGAAAAGCGTTAATGCTTAGAGAATTTGTGTTTGATCCAAAAACACAAATTTTTTATCTATTTATTGGTTCTTTTTCATCAAATTGAGTTATGAATTTCGATCATTGAGGCTTCATATCTCAAATAAAATTGGTACATTTATTTATGATTGAGTAAGTTTTTTTATATGAATTGTTTTTGCAAGAGGTCATGAAAATTGCATAGATCTAAAATTTCTGCCATTTTTATCAATCAAATCAAAAATATCGAATAAGTTTTTATGAGATTTGGTATATTTGAAAGACGATCAAAGCCTTTATAATGCATTTGTATTGATTTGTTCGATTATCAGAACATTGAGGGTCGTTTCTTGCTCAAAATGTTGCTTGATTTTAGAGATTTTGAGAAATTGATTTTTCTAAAAAAAATTATTTTGCTTTATAAAATTATGTTTTTTGATCAATATGGGAAGTTTTCTTCTATATGTCTTAATAAAATTATCTTTTTAATAAAATTATGTTTTTTAATAAAAATATGTTTTTTGATAAATATAGGAGGTGTTTTTCTATTTTCCATAACAACATTATTATTGTTGATAAAATCATGGTTTTTTTAATAAAATTATGTTTTACGATGAATATGGAAAGTGTTTTTCTTTTTTCCTTAATAAAATTAGTTTTTAATAAAATTATGATTTTTAATAAAATTATGTTTTATGATAAACATGGGAAGTGTTTTTTTATTTTGCTTAATAAAATTATTTTTTTATAAAATTATTTGTTCTACTTTTCTTATTTTTTTATAAAATCAATGCGCAACACACTGATATGGATATGGTAGATACATATAAGAACAGTAGAACATATCAGTGTGTTGTGCATTGATTTTTTGTTTTGTTGCATATCATGAGATGCACTTTTTGTGAAATATGCCTTATTTAACTTCATCGAAAAAGTATTGAATGAATTATGCTTTATCTAATTATATGGAAGATGTCATTTCTGTTTCCTATCTTAATTAGTTGGCATTTTAATTTGATTTAATAACATCAAGCTACTTTTGTGACTTGCAAAAAAGTGCATAAACTTTCATACCTAATGTGAGCGCTTTTTGTACAAAAGAAACTAGAAAGTTTTTCATGTAAGGTTTGGGATGAATATGTAATTCTTGGAAGAAGATGTTACATAACAAAAATATCTTCAAAGAATATCCCGATCTAGGAAACAAAATGATTTATGTGACCTGCTTGGGATCATATACAGGACCATAGTATTCAAATATTAATTTATAAAAAGTTGTTTCAATTGTTTTTTCTAAGATAAACGTATGCAATAAGATATTATGCACTTAATCTAATTTTTTCTATTTTTTTTTTTTTAAGGGTTTTTGACCCATTTTTTTCAAAAAAATCTATTTGGCTAGTTAGTCCGGTTAATAGGCTCGGTTAGTCCGGTTCCGGTTCAAACCACTCCTCGCCCCATGTCCTTCGGCTAACCGTTCTGGTTCAATTTTACAAACAGTACTCCTCACTCATGCAAACATCGAAATCATCAAGGTTTGAAGATGATTTAGGGGGTGTAATGGATGAGCTTTAGACCTCTTTTGACCACTTAACATTAGGGTGTGTGGGTACTTCAACATTATCATGTGATCCATATCCACTGTAGGTGGTCGTTCTAAGTCACCTATGATTTTAAGTGGATCATCATTGCCATTGCAAGTAGGTTTTCTTCATTAACATCTTTTACGAACTCAACATCTTTACTTTCAACGAGTCCCTTATCTTTCTGATAAAGTCTATAGCCCTTTGAGCTTCCGGGGTATCCTATAAAATTGCAAACTAAAATTTTATTTTCTAACTTATTTCTATGTTAATATGAAATTAGAACATATGTTTGTGACCCCTACTTCTTTAAGTTGCTTAGATTAAGTCTTCTACTTGTTCATAATTCATAAAGGGTAGAATCTATTGTCTTAGTTGAAACCCTATTAAGAATATACATAGATGTACTTATTGTTTTTCCCTAAAAGGTCTTGGGTAGATTAGCATAAATCATCATGAATTAATTCATTTCTAAGAGGGTTCTATTATGCCTTTCAGCTATGCCATTTTGTTGTGGAGTATAAGACGTAGTGATATATTTTTTAATACCATTTTCTTGGCAATATGTAGTAAAAGCTTCAGATATGTATTCATCTCCTCTATCAGTTCTAAGAACTTTTATATTCCTACCCAATTGGTTTTCTACTTCTTTTTTATATATTTTAAATATTTATAAGGCTTCTAATTTATGGCGGATTAAATAAATATATTAAAACGTAGAAAAGTCATCAATAAAAGTGAGAAAGTATGATATCCTATAGATACCCCATTTTAAATTTGGCAAATTCTGTGGTTTCCTGAACCTTTAGGATAACACTTAACCTAGCAAATCCATTTTTTTAGATAAGTACGTATAGGTTATTTGAGTATATCCTCCTTAGCGGATTTGACCCCTATAAAAAACCCTCTTTTCGTGGTCATTTGGAAGGGAAAGAGAGAGACCAAACCTTAGGAGAGAGCAAATAGGGATAAAAAATCTGAGAGACCAGAACCCTAGGGAAGAGAACAAATAGAGATCAGAGAGAAAAAACTAGAGAGAGTTACACGAGAGAAGAGAAAACCCTAAAAACTGCTTCAGGAACCCAAGCCTCCTGATAGAAAACCTAAGTTTGAGAAAACCTAGACCTAGGGCACAATCACCCTAGATCTACCCTTAGGGCACAACCACCCTTCTTCAACCAGAGATTTTCTGGTGAACATCAGACTCAGAGAGACAAAAGATGGCCGATTCTAATACGAGCGAGCCTTAGAAGGCTCGGGAGTCCCGGGCCATATGGCCCGTTTTGTATCGTTTCTTCCTCTTTTATTATTTATTATCTGCTTTTATTTCATTTTAATTAGATTAGATTAGTTTTTATTGTTTTTATTTCGTGTTTCATATTCGGATCAATGCTGGCGTTGCCACTGATCTGAGAACAGATCCGCGCGTTTGTCGGCAGATCTGGCCTCAGATCAGAATTCGATTTTCCCTACATTCTCTATCATCTTATTTTAAAATCAGTTTGTGGTATTCAGATCTGAGGGATCTTCCTCTGAAGATCTCTCTGATTTTGCACTATAAATAGTTTGATGCCCACTGTGGGGCATTTCAAGCTAGATCCGTGAAGGAAAAAATAAAATAAAAGCAGCCCCCGATCTCCTTTTTAGGGTCTTTTTAAAAATAAAATAAAAATTCCAAAAGAAACAAAAACAAAAAAATTTATTTTTCGTAGGAAAATCTTTTTTTTGTTACCTTTTTCCCTTAGTATTTCTTTTCATTTTATTTATTTATTATTATTTTTGTTTGTAAGTAGGAAAAAAAGAACAAAAATGATCACTCATTGGACTTTTATGATAAGAGCATGTTTATGTTTATATGTCTATTTCTTTTCTACTTCTAAAAGGTTGTTTTGGGTTCGTGCTTATCTCTATTCAAAAAGGCTACTCAACTTTCTATTTTCTTCTCTCTCCAGGTACTCTAACTTGTTAAGGGCTTGGATCCATTCCAAATAATTTTCTTGTGTTTCAGGGAACTTGCATGTCTTTGTTTATGGCTATAAATTTTCAGGTCTCAATGTTTTCTATTTTATTTTTATCTCCTTGAACTTCTGTGAGTTTTAGATGGAGAGAAAGAGAAAGAAGGGCGTAAATATTTTCTGTTGGGATTCTGACTTTAGTTTCCTTATTTTATTTAGTTCGTTGTTGTCTTCTTTTCTTTTCTTATAAAGTTTCCTTGTTGTTTATTCATTTTCCTCTATCTTGTTAAAAGAAGTAGAGTTTTTGATTTGGAGATAGAGCTTTCTTTTTGGAGTTATTCTGTAGTTAACACTTTGGGTTAATTGTTAGTAGTCTCTGCTGGTATTCACGTTCAAAGCATTCTTTGGTCTCTACTTCCTTAATCTTTTTTGATCTACATGGAATAATTTTTTCTTCATTGGTATTTATGGGATAGTTTTTCATATCAATAATACGTGACTTTAAGTTAAGTGGGATGAGGTGTGTGAGTTGTTAAGAGGATTTCAGGGAATAGATAGAAACTATTCCCTTGAGAAGAGATTTACTTAGATAGCAACAAATCCATTCAGAAGAAGTTTATGGAAATTTAGATAGAGATGGATAGGAAAGGGAGATTGAGAGAAAATAGGGAGAGAAAATAAGGAAGGGAGATTGAGAGAAAATAGGGATAAGAAACAGGGAAAGGAGATTGAGAGAAAATAGGAAGTGGGTGGGAGAGAGAAAAAAAAAAAAGAAAAAGCCACTAGTCTTTCAAAAAAATAAAATTTCTTTTAAGGCCATCTTGCTTTTTTTACCAAAAAAAAAAAAAAAATCCTTTTCCCATTTTTGAAAAAAAAAAAAGAAAAAAGAAAAATTCCTTTGCACTAATAATAAAAAAAACTTCATAAGGTCTCTTTGTTTCAAAAAAAAAGAAAAGAAAAAAAAAGATCATTTTTTTGAAAAAATATTTTGTCTTTTTTCAGGTCATTTTATTTCAAAAAATAAATAAAAAAAGAAAAAAAAAGAAAAAAGAAAAAATAAAAAAGAGTGGGTGTTTGACGCCATCTTTCTTATCCACTAAAAAAAAAAAAAAGGTATCTTTAGCTTTTTTTAAAAAAATTTAAAAATAAATTTCCTAAAAAAAAGAATATCAGCAAATGTTTTAGGCATCTTTGTCTAAAAAAAAAAAATCAAAATCTTTTGTAGGTAATCTTGTTTTAAAAAAAAATAAAAATTTTTTTTGAGGCATTTCTCATTTTTGGAAAATAAAAATTTGCTTTGCGAAAAAGAAAAAAAAAATCACTTTGTCTACAAAAGTTTCTTTTTGTAAGTCATTTCGTTTTCACAAAAAACACGACCTGAAGTGCACCTCACTTGTCACGATTTGCGCCAAGTGCTCACATTTTTCTTGCATTGTGTGCCTTCTTTCTTGGTACTTTATTTTTGCTTGCGTGCTTCTTTACACACTCTTGCACACACTGGACCAGGAATGCCCGGGAAACCAGCAAAAAATATATTTCGAAAACCCCTAAAATTCTCATTAACGGCATGAGGGGAATCTAGCTTTGAGAGTCGAGGCGGTTGGGATTCACGTAACTTTAACTGTGAGCGCCCCTCCTTAATGCTTTGCCTCAAAGCAACTCCGCGTATAGTAAGACCTGATGAACATCCTATAACATGAGGCTAGGACCTACGTGGGAACCTATATCAGCCCAGCCTCATTTCAATAGTTAGGAACCCACTCTCAAGCCAAGCCTACCTATAATCTAGGTCAAAAGTTTTTGTATGTTGTGCTTGCTTATTTTTGTTGGTTAATCTTAGATCTCAAACCAGGCCCGCTTTTAGTCCAAGCTGAACCCTCTGGGTCCAAGTCCAGTCCGAATCAGGTTTCGCCTTGGTCCGAACTTAGGCCCCTTTGGGTCCGAGCCGAGGGCACGTTCGCAGTTCATCTTTGATCTAGTCCGGGTCCATACCTGGTTTGATCATCAAACTCTTTGGGTCCAAGTTCAGGCTTATGCCTAGCCTAGCTTAGGTCCGAACCAGGTTCACACCTAGGTCTAAACCTAGGCCCCTTTTTGGTCCAAGCCTAGGGCTTGTGCCTGTCTCAACCTTGATCCAGTTCGGATCCACACCAAGTCTGATCTTCAAAACCCTCTAGGTCCAAGCCTAGGCTTGCACCCAGCTCAGTCCAAGTCCGAAGGAGGCTCACACCTAGGCCCGAACCTAGACCCACTCTTGGTCCAAGCCGAGACTCGTACCTACCTAGTCTATATCTTAGTCTAGGTTCTAGTATAGTTCTAAGCTTAGAGTTGCCTCTAGAGCTAGACTAGGCTTACCTTAGTTCAGAGTTTGAACTAAAACCCATTGGGTCTAGCAGGTTTCAGCCAGTCTAGTCTTAGCCTATATCTTATTTAGGGTTTTGCCCCTAGAGTCAGACTAGGTCTACCTTGAGGTGTCGAGTCTAGATCTCACTGAGTCTACGAATCATGACCCATGATCATAATATAGCAAAGTCCAACCCTGTGGCCCTAGCTCAGTTTAGATCCAGAGAACCTAGTCAATCCAAGATGCACCGTCACAGTGCTCCCTCACAAATCATACATAGCACTCGTGTCAATAAGCCGACTCTCGACCCACATGGAACTAAACTTAGCCATCCAAGTCGCCTTCAAGGCTACCATTTAGAAGTCACAAGCCAATATGTTGATAAGGTTTGTAACATCTTGAATAGTCAATGGGTCAGGCTGGGTGCAATCCTCCAAGACATAGGGGTTAACCTCAAATATAGTCGGCACGACAAGAATAAGGCCCCGACACAAATCTCTGAGTCAGCTGATCTCAGCTGTATGTACTCTGATGGTCAATTAGCTGCCCAACATTCCAGTCTTGACAATCAGCCAGTTAGTGGGCGAGTGGGTTCTCATACAATTAGGGAAAGTCTACCCCAGCAACCCATCACCAGTAAAGATCAGGGTTTTGAACTAACTCGATATAAAGACAATTCTAAGGTGCATGCTTACTTTCAAGATCTGCTGAATAGAGGGTACACCATCTAATATAGTCAATTTGGGAAAGTTAGGTCGGAAGCTCAAGCCATGGGCCAAGTCCAACATTTTGGCTCAAACCAGAATAATCCTAGGATTGTTAGCTTGCCAATCCAACCCACTACGGGCTAGGGGTCTAGTTCTAATCATCACTCGAGCCCAAGACTACCTAGAGGGCAGACTCCCTCTGACAGTAGTTATGACATTCCTTCACTCTTTCAGTCTAGTGTTAGGGCAAGAGAATACCCTAACCCTAGGGATAGATCATCCAATCAAGGTCAGGGTCAGGTAGATCAAATCGCCTAATGTCAGAGGTCTAGCCATCATAGCAACTTGAATCGTCCATCTCAATTAAGTGGTGATCCTATCCTGCAGGCCTCCTTGCATGGCCAAGTTGTGTAACCTCCGAATGGGTATACTCTGACCCAATTCAACTCGGGTGAGTCTACAAGTCGACAATCGATACATCAAGTTCAACACATTCCTCAAGCTCAGTCCTTGGGTCAACCCGCTACACAGCCAGTTTATATGAGCCACATTCCACAAAGTCAAGTTCAACAGAATATACAATCGAGCCAGCTCACAGTTATAACGACGACTCAAGTCGCTAGTATGAAATACCTCCAAGACTCTTTATAGAAAATGGGAATATGAGATTTCTCAACTCCTAAAGCTTATGTACAATAAATTCTTGGATACTTAGAAGATCTACCAGTGGGGTTTTTGATGCTACAGTTCAGAAACAGATTTTCAAGGAAAGGGAATCTTGAGGCACACATCAACTACACATCAACTCCTACTTATTGATGTCCACACACTGCGAGACTGACCCAACCAACTTAAGGTCATGTTCTCGCATAGCTTATCAGAAGAACTCTTGATGTGGCACCGAAGATTCATGAACGACAACCCTCAAGCAACTCCTGACGAAATGTTCAGGCAATTTTCCTCCTGCTATAGTGGAGGAAGGCTAAGACCCACCACCCTTGGTGAGTTAACTTCCATCAAATGGAAATCGGGCGAATCTCCTTCCCTATTTATAACTAGATTCAGAGAGGCCGCTATGCGCGTCACTGAAACTCCACTCCCTGAAGCTGCGAGGGTAAGCTTGGCATTAGATAACATAACTCCAGAATATGTCACGTTCTTCAGTATGGGGATGGTTCATTACTCATTTGATGTTATTCTTGGAAGAGTATTGCGATATGAGCGAGCCTAGGAAGATAAAACCACAGTTGAAAAACCTTCTCAAGAGGGAGAGGTGAACATGATCAAGAAAAGCAACCCTTATGTAAACCATTCACAAGAAAAGACCAAAATTCATTCTACCACATGGAGAATGCAGACTTCCACACCAAGGGAATTCATTCCCATTGATGAGCCTATGATCGATGTCATGACGAAGTTTCTTAAGCCAAGGCTCATAGAATTATCGACGACAGCCAAGATTCCTCCTTTTCATGGAGGCGATACATCTTGACGGTGCGATTGGCATCAAAACTATGCCCATAGCACTGAGAAATGTCGAGCTTTTATACATAGAGTTCAAGATCTCATCAATGGGAATTCATTCCCATTGATGAGCCTATGATCGATGTCATGAAGAAGTTTCTTAAGCCAAGGTTCATAGAATTACCGACGACAGCCAAGATTCCTCCTTTCCATGGAGGCGATACATCTTGATGGTGCGATTGGCATCAAAACTATGCCCATAGCACTGAGAAATGTCAAGCTTTCAGACATAGAGTTCAGGGTCTCATCGATAACGGCATGATAAGTGTCGAAAAGGAAGATGCTGAAGAATAAAAAACTCTAGATGTCTCGACAAAGAATATTGGTGTCAACCTGATTAACTTAGGAAAATTATTAGCTGTGCCCAAACCCAAAGAACGTCCACAAAGGACTTGGAGCACAAGAAGAAATAAGTTGGAAAGTTTAGTAGATGAAGAACAAAGCGAGCATAACTTCACCCAGTAGTTAATGACTAGAGATACTCAAGATCAAAGTAGTGAGGATGATCTTAGCTACAAGTCCATAACCAAAGAGAGGGGAAAAGAAAGGGGTATCGCATATGGAATTCCACTCTAATACACCCCCAAAAGTGGCACAAGAAATCCCTATCATCAAGAGTCACACTACAGCATATGAACCCTTCAACCCTTACTTCCAAGTTAATAGAATAAATGGTTCAGACATGTGTGGTAACGAATCAAACTCGCAAGAGCAATATGAACTCGAGTGTAAGTTCAACTAAGGTCTTGAAGCAATGGACTCCGAAGCTCATGATCGCAAGAAAAACCTTAATTCTTGGACAACAACTCTTGAGTGGGCAAATAAGCAAGTGCTAAAAGGAAACTCTTCACCCCAAAACCTTGACGACCCACCTAAGTAGGATCAATATGATGAGGACAACGTGTTAGAAATTGATGTGATTAACGAGAAGGGATCATCT
>NW_006497672.1:2110449-2137378 GCF_000471905.2 Amborella trichopoda
CAAATCTTTTTTTTAGAACATAAAGTGTATTTTAATTTTTTCATTTTTTTATATATCAAATTAATTTCAAATTTGATATGTTTGTATTTTTCCAATTATATACCTATAAAAAATAATTCAAAAAATATTTTAAAATGAATAAAATCATCAAACTATCTTTATACTATTATGGGTAGTTTGGTAATTTATTTATTTTTAAAATGTTATTAAATATTTTTATAGATGTATGATAATGATAAGTATGTAAAGACTAAATTTGATCTTAATCCGATTTATAGAAAAAGAGATAAAATTAAAATATATTTTATATTATAGAAAATTAGATTTGATTTTAAAATATAAAATATATAAAATTATTTTTAAGGTAAATATATACAACACGACTATTTATTTTTGATAATAAGGAGATCACAATCTTTATTGACTGTTGGATGTGAAATTTTTGGGGGTTGTGTCATTATTATTATTATTTTGGAATATTTTGTTGGAGTTGTTCTAATGAATAATGAAGGGTATTTTCGTCACGAAAGACGTAACTTTTTGAGTTGGAGGTATTAATTACAAAAGATGGTTTTTTAGTAAAATATGTATAGGAGGTATTAATTATAAAAGATGGTTTTTGAGTAAAATAAGTGAAGAAAGTTTAAGATAGGATAGAGTGTTTAAAAAGTATATTTTTGAGAGATTTTTAACTATTTTTTCAAAAAAATTTGTGGTGAGGGTTTATCCATAAAGAGTATTTTCATCCAAAATAAAAAAAGAATAAATTCCCGCAATAACGGATCCCTAAACGGTCCCATGTCTTTACTCTTGAGTTGCCCATTGTCCATCAAAGATCTAAACGGAATGTTTCGACATCGTACGGTCGAGGGAGGGACCGGTTCGTATCATGCATATGATATTTCGTGATCCTCCTTGTATTCACCACGGGCGTTGTACCATACGTGCACCTAGAAAGAAACAATGTTTTTTTATCATTTTCGAACGACGAAAGCTGCTGATTTGGCATTTAATTAAATTAATGGTACTCGATTTGCCATTTACGAACTGTAACTGACGAGCGAGATTCAGACACTTCGTCCCTTATGTCTTCATACTCTTCCTGTGTTTTGTGTTTCTGTTTTTCTCCTGCATTTTTTAGGGTTTGTTTGACATGCGAACTTTTTGTAAAGCTTTCTTTTTTCTATTGATTTCATCTTTGTTGGCTTTTGTGGATGTGTTCTTGTTTGTGAAATTCCAGGCTGGGAGAATTAGTGTTTCTTTGTGTTGAATTGCGGCAATTTAGGGGGATTTCAATCATTTTCTTTTTGTTGGGTGTGTTCTGTCTGTGTAAGTGCTACTCTTGTTTTTGCCTTACCATGAAATTGGGGATATGTGCTTGGTGTGAGTTGTTTCCCTTTTTTTAGGAAAAGAGTTCATTATTGAGTTTCTTTGAAAATTCCTAACTTGGAAGTATTATGCAGTGGAGAAATAGGGTTTTAGTTATCTGTTTGACAGAAGTGTAAAATGGATTCAGAGATGGATATTAATGGTGGTGGGATTTCTGAAAATGCATTGAGTGATGAGGTACGTTACAGTATTGCAGCTTTCCTATGTCTGATAAAAAGGGCTTTCAGAGCCTCTGATTTTGAGGAGATTGAAAAGCAGCTAAAGCTCAAAGAAGAAAGTTACAAGAAGGAGAAGTTCGCTCTTGAAGCCAGAGTCGAGAGGATTTCGCGCCTGGGCTCTGAAGAGCTGCATAAGAAAGAGGAACAATTGAAGGGGGTCATGATTAAGAATGAAGAAATCATGAATCAAGGATTGGAGCTCAAGCAGAAGTACGAGGATCTAAACAAGGAAAACGATGAATTGAGAAAGAAAAAGGAGCAATTGAAAGATGTCAAGAAGCAGAAGTTGACTCTTGAAGCCAAAGTCGAGAGGATTTCACGCCTGGGCTCTGAAGAGCTGCATAAGAAAAAGGAACAATTGAAGAGGGTCATGATTAAGAATGAAGAGATCATGAATCAAGGATTGGAGCTCAGGAAGAAGTATGAGGATCTAAAAAAGGAAAACGATGAATTGAGAAAGAAGGACGAGCAATTGAAAGATGTCATGAAGGAGAATGAAGAGATGAGAAATGATAAAGAAGAGCTCAAGAAAACATGTGAAAATCTGATAAGGAAGAATAAGTTAATGGAAGCGGACTTGGGGGAAGAGCATGAGGCAAAGGAGAAGGTTGAGAGGTTGGTGGAGGAGCTCAGGGAGACGGAAAGGGGTTGCAGGGCGAAGTGCATCGAGCTGGAGGCAAGATATAGTCAGCTAAATTTTGGAAAGTTGATAACTGAAAATGAACTGGAGAACTGCAAAAGAAGGTGCAGTGAGTTAGAAGAGCGTCTGTCTGTCAAGGAAGAGGATTACAGGGCCATTAGTGATAGAGAGCAATTGCTGAAGGATAGGATTTCTGGTTTAATGGAGATCTGGAAGGATTTTTCTCCTCCTGAAACCCAGAAAAATATGGAACTGGGTAGCAGTAAAACCCGTGACAGTGCTCAAAACCCCACTCACGAGCGTGCAGATAAAGCCAGGAAGCGCACCAAAACTAAGCAAGTTAGAAGTGCAGACATAAATCTTTTCGATAACCTTCCTTGCTATTCACGTCTACCATGTATGGCTCGAGTAAGTGTGGGCCGGTTTAATGCAGGTGAGCCATCTATAACGGGTGTCTCGAATGATGGGTTTAAGGATGTTGGGGAACAAGTTTCTTCTCCTGAATGTGCAGGCTCAGGAAGAAATGGGTTAATCACTCCTTCCAATTGCAGCAATTTGGGTAATGTGAAGAGCACCAAACCTGTGAAGGAAGGCCCCATACAAATCAGTGACAGTGATAGTGAGACCAGTGGGGGAGCTGAAGCAGCTTGTATCGAGGAGACTTATCCTAGAGAACCTCATAAGAGTGGAAGGGAGACTCCTAACTCAGTATGTGGGAACTCTTCAACCGAAGAAGATTTCGTGTTTGTACATAATGAAAAGAGAATTGGGCAAAGTTTTACACCCAAGAGAGGGCGTCGAACCAGGGTAGTAAGAGAAAGCGACAGTGAAGATGATGCGGATGCCCTTGTCTCTTACTTTGAAGTGAGAAACTCTGAAGAAAATGTTATTAATATGGGAGGAGAAGAGGAAGGTTCTGATTATGGAAGTGGATGCAAGAGTTTGGGTGGTCTTGCCATTAATGGGTCAGATAATGAAAAGAGAATGGGTAGTACTGTACGTAATGAAAAGAGAATTGGGCAAAGTTTTACACCCAAGAGGGGGCGTCAAACCAGGGTGATAAGAGAAAGCAATAGTGAAGATGATGCGGATGCCCTTGTTTCTCGCTTTAAAGTGAGAAAATTAGAAGAAAATGTTATTAATATGGGTGCAGCAGAGGAAGGTCCTGATCGTGGAAGTGAAGGTGAGAGTTTGGGTGGTTTTATTGTTAATGGATCAGATACTTCAAATAGTTCAGCAGACAATGGAGAAGGCAGTGGTTCTAGTTACCATAAAGAATTTAATGAGATTTTAGCAAGTATGAGTAGTAAACATTCATTAAAGTGGGACTTTGAGGCTGACATGCTTGCTGCTTTTGCAAAGAATCCTGAGCTCTGCATGAAGGCTGTATGTGCACTCTATAGGCAGCAAACAAGCGATGAGCAATCCACCAAATTTTCACTTCATGCCAACAGTCGTGGATTCAATAAGTTCGACGCATATAAGTAAATATAGCTAATCTGGGCTCTGCTATTCCTCTTGGATGTTTTTGTTAAATTGGTTTTGTTTTGTCGTTAAGGTTTTCTCAAAATTGCGTTTTTTATCTTTCCATGTCTAGATGTTTCTTGAAAGGTACACATGCCATATGCCTGATAATAGATTCACATAGGACTGGATAATGCATGCTGCCTGCTCTGTGCACCACTTGAATCAAGATTTGATTTCCACACATCATCTTAATTATGAGTCTTTCACTATGACAGAAAAAGGGCAATGTTATGTTTTACAGAATCGTATTTGTTCCTTTATGTTTTCTTGTCTAGACTAGCCCTAGCATATTAATAGGTTCAGTTTAAGTAATGGCTTGATCTCCCAACCAAGGACAACAAGGTGTCATTTGAAAATTAACTTTTGAATGAATGTTATGGTAAATGTTTTTCTTTTTCTTTTTTTGTTTTTTTTTTTTACGTTGTTCTTTTTTTGTTGTTGCAAATACTTGAGAATGCTTGAATGGAAATGTTGGTTATATAATGGCTCTGGCATGATGGTTATCAATATTGGATCTGAAACTTAGTCAGTTTATTTCTCAGCTTTAGTTTTTTCTATTCAAACCAGATGCACGCCAGAGAATAACTTGACTAAAACTATCTGTAAAAAGAGTTTGAGTCATTTCCATTGTGGAGAGTAATTAATCCAATGAATAACTCGAAAAGACAATTTCTTCAGATATGGTCACCCTCTACTGAACTATATCAAGATAAATTTTGGGGGAAAGAACTTACTGTTATAGGTAAGTTTATAAATTTATGTTGATAAGATGGCTAATTGATGTAGGGAAATTTGAGAAAACAGTAAAATTAGCATGAAAACTTGCCAAACACAAGCAATACTAGGAGAAACCTACGGTTTTCTTCTCACCCAAGCTAGGGTTCAAAATTCTTAAGCATTTATTGCTTTTTCAAATCTGAGTTTCTGACCTTTAGAGGTTTTCTTGACATCTATTTCATTACATTCTAAAATCAGGGCCATAATTTGTGGTTTATGACCCAACCACATGGCACTATGCTGATTCCAATGCTATAAATCTCTTGAATGCTCCACCTCTTCGATATCCTTGATATCTTTATCTTTTCATCAAAGATCATTTTAAGCATGAAAACTTGATTATCATTGTAGATTGGATCGCCTACAAGAAGTTGCTCTTTATTTACGTATGTATCAAAGATTGGTTGCAAATCCCAATATACAACTTGCAAAATAAAAAAAGTCCTTCAAATCAGAAACCCTAGAGTGATGTTCTCTATGTTTAGGTCTTTTATCACTTTCCTATTCACTCGACTCTTCGCACAAAGCAAGTAGGTGAAAAGGATGGTACTCAAATTGCTGCATCGGCTGCTAAACTTGCTTTTTAAGTTCTTCAATTTCATCATCTTTGAGATCACAAAGTGAATCTGCAAAAAGTCCTCTTCCACAGTCCCTTCTTGCTGCTCTGGGTTCGTCGAATTCATAAACCCTAGACAGATAATCAACAAAAACACGCTGAAAATATAAAGATCTGCGTTGATTTGACAAAATTTGGCCCAAAATCAACAAACCCTAGGCTTGGCTCTAGTGTCTCAGCTTTGTAGTTGAAGAAAGCTTGAGCTTTGATACCACTTGATGTAGGGAAATATGAGAAAACAATAAAATTAGCAAGAAAACAATCCAAATACAAGCAATAGCTTTCTTCACCCCAAGCTAGGGTTCCAAAAGCGTATGTTTTTTTTTTCTTTTTCAATTCTAAAAATCACATAGAATGAGCCCCTCAGCACCCCACATAGCTGTTATATACTATAATCTTAATGTTCAGAGACATTAATGTCTATACAATAATTAAAAGGTGTGGTTTGAAAAGAGCCGAGGCTCTAAACAATCAAAGTAAAGCACACCTTCAAATAGTGTCGAGAATTGTGGTTTCAATACTGGAAATCTTTGTGATAGTCTTAAAATATATTTTCATCTTTAATATAAAATTTAAAGCTTTAAAAATAGTGTAGATCGAGTAGATCTATGAAAACTTGAAAATCTTGAAAATTGATGGTCCAAAAGGTTGTCACAAAATGCACTATTTCCAAAACTTGAAATCTATTTCTTTTTCTCATGTCCATGCATCGTGATGTCGAGATGATCAATTTGAGGATATTTGGGCATCAAAACCACCTCTTCTAGTGAAATTTTTTGGTGGGCTCTAATTTGATTGTTTAGAGCCTCGGCTCTATATAATTTTTTCCATAATTAAATGACCCAAAACAAACAAACTTAAACACAAAATTTGTAATGACAAATTTATCCCTGTGAATAGAAACCCATGACTAGTACCCATTAATAGTACTTATGAGTAGTATCTGTGAATAGTAACTAGTGAATAGTAAATAAAAATGGAAAAGAACCCTAGAATCCCGAAGAAAAATAAAAATCCTAAAAATAAACCCTAAAACTAAAATCAAAATTTGCATCCTCTGAAATTGAATAAAAAATAAAAATAAGAATAATTTTATCTTGCATCACTAATTGTCCAAGTGTATTGATGTTTGTCATGTTTTAAGTGCTTATCAAAAGAAAATTATCATTATTTAAGTGCAATTGCTGCCTCAATTTCTAGGTTAATTTCCTTATGCATCATGTAGGAATGCATACGAAGTAGGGGGGAAAGTGGACAGCAACTTTTGTAATGAAACAGTTAATGAGACATTCAATTAACGGGTCCAATCAAATATTTTAAAATTATAAGAAAAAAAGACAATAAAAAAAGTGCGCAGCAACACTTTTGAGGATGACTCCTAAGAGATCCTTACCATGAAAAAGAGTAAAATTAGAGAACGTTTCCAAGGAAATATTCAATAATTGATGAGATGGCCACTATTGCATGGCTGACACAGCCTTGGCATTACATAAAGGGCGTCGTTTCTATAAGGTTGTAACCTTAAACAATCCAATTAAGGCGCATGTCCAAATTTTATCATTACATGTGATTTTGGAATAAAGTTTTTTAGGATTATCTCAAAATCTATTTTCATATCTAATTATAAAAGTTTAAACTCCAAAAATGGTTAAAATCAAGTAGATTTATAAATATATGAAAATCTTGAAAATGGACGATCTAGATAATATGTTGCAAGATGCACTATTTTTGAGACTCAAAATCTTTTTTTTTTCATATTCATACATCTCAATGGCCAGATGATCAATTAGAGGGTTTTTCAACATTAAAACAACCTTTTCGATCGATTTTTGAGGTGTATATTTAGTTCCACATTTTAAGGTTGTAACCTTATATAAACTTTTTCCTTACATAAAAGTGCATGTTCATAGACCCAGCAAAATTTGGTTAATGTGTGCATGTAGCAACATATATAATAACCAGTGCATGATTTAGCACAAGTTACTCAATATAGCACTAGAATAAGTGATACTCTACCGCATTTGTCAATGAAGCTGATGTTTCTGCACTGAACACAATAGTTGTTGTCAGTGTGTGCTAATTGCCAAGGATGAATAGGTGCTGTATGTCACTCAGTTGTTACCACTGAAAAGTATCGATACATTTAATTCAATTAGTTATTGCTCACTATCTCATTTAAAACAACGTTCACTTATGCTTATAGTAATTCTTATGCTTTTAGTGATCATCAATTATTAGACTGCGTAAGTATTCCAAAGTCAGATCAACCCATGGAGAGGAGCAATCAGTTTTGTAGAAATGGGATTAAAACCTTCACACAGTTTTGTCGTTACAAACCAGGTGAGAGCTTGTTATCTGATCATCCAGTTTGGTTAGAAGATTGTAAGAGATGTGTGACTTTATTCATTGCTGTTATTAGGAAGCCTCAGTGCACTGCACTATTACCCTCACATAGAGTAGTATTAGAGCCTTAGTTGGGCCAGTACAGATAGCTAAGGTTTATCTTGAAAATAACATCCATTAAGGAGTTTGGAGGTTCTTTACTTTTGTGCATCGGGTTCTTTCAAGGTTTGTATCCAATGTTCAAGGTGTTTTACAAAGTCAACGAATGCCCACAGGCCTCAGCCACTATTGTTGTAATCACTGACTTTGTTTGTCAGTGTTGAAAATATGTCGCGCTTGAGTTCAACATGGAACAACTCTAGCTGCGTATTCCTTTTCATTTACTTCTTATTTATTAATCAGTAAGAAAGGGTTGAAAAGTGGCAACTTCTTCCATGTTTGAGGAATCATATGTGTTCAACATTGACACCACAAGGTTTATCAGTTGTCTTGAGTACCCTTAAAGGTTTAGAAAGATTGAAAAAACGATAGAGAAAAAAGTATTCGAAGGTTTTTAGGTCAGGACCCCTTTTTTCTTTGTTTCCATTATTTGACATATGTGAGTGTTAACTCATGAGAAACTTTAAACTTAGTGTGCCTTGGCTGATACAAGGCAAATGTGTAGTTCGAGTCTTTGTGGTCGCTTATGTGAGATAGGTTCGCTTCTCAAAACTAGTTATCCTAGTCATATAGTATACTTTGGTAATTCCAGGTTGAATTCTGACCTCAAAGTTGCAGTCTTTTGCGAAAAGACAAAAAAATATATAGAATAACGCTACTCCTTGGTAAAGAGCCTTTTCAATTGGATTAGATTGTATTACCTCTTCTCTCTGTGAAAAATTCTCTTTGGGAGATCCTAATTTAAATTTCAGACTTATGGTTGCAACAGTATTTGGTTGTGTATGAAACATGCCATTGCCAGTCGAATATTACGTGGGTGTATGGATTTGGAGCAATCATACCTCTAGAGAATGTTGGAGGTTAGAGTTTACTTGGGAATGCAACCCCATCATGTTTGAATCCTGGGTCCTTGGTACATGGATACAAATAAGAATTCTAGGATCTAATCAGGTATAACGATTGCAAAGGCAATATGTGACTACTTAAAGCAAGTTTATGTTGAGTCAAGTCTGTTTCAATACTACTAGTTGGACCAACAACTAGTCTCTCAACAACATGGGACAGATTACTGGAAGAGTACATTCTGATAATGTTCACATTTTGGGATGCCTTGACCATCTTGTACCGGATTTGATGTTTCCCAAACTTGTATCAATTATGGAAACAAATCAACTTGCTTATGTTTTTAGCAAATCTCAGATCAGTTTTGAGCAGCTTAGTCCACTAATCTCTACAGTTTTTTACTCCAGTTTGAATATTACTGTTCTGTAAGATTAGACTGGAATCGCTTGTTTAACTAGTGGTTTGCAATCGAAAGCGACACTGGTCTAGCTTCTCATAGTCCCATGGGTAGTTAGTACTTTGGACATGCTACAGATCTATCATTCATTCGATCTCAAAAATTCGTTAAGGAAACACGATCGCTGGCTACATGAAGATTGCCTTGGCTAAGATGAGGGAGAAATTGATGGTTACAACATTTTCTATTTGACTAAGAAGAAACTTATTAACATGCAAAGGAGGATTAAAGGGTCCATTAGATGCTTCTGAAGGGGAGAAAATAAGAAATGTATTCGTCTGAATAAATTTTGGAATCAGCAAATTAAATAGCAAATCAGATGATGTTGCCTGCCACTATATGGCATCCCCATATTGCAGTTGGGTACCAATGGATGTTGGCGTACAACATTATATCTCTGACCAAATAAATGATACTTGTCATGATTCCATATAAATGTTACTTGGATATATATCTCTGACCATACGGATTCAAGATTATTAACATATGCGATCTGATGGCATTCTCACCCCTGCTTTCCTCGCTTTTATTTAATTAAATTTTTATTTTATGTTTTTGTATCACTGCAATGTGGATTTTGCGCACTAGATGTGATGCTTGTCTATTCATAAATGCTTCATGAACTCAAATTTTCTGTTATATTTATATGTGCTAATGTAACAGCCGCAATGTCTAATGGTTCGCTTAAAAACTTCCGATGTAAGCTCTTTTAAGTCTGGATGTATTGAAGTTTCAAAACATATGTTCTGCTATCTATTCTTCTTTTGGTTTAGTATGAATTCTCTTTGGTCTCTCTCCCCTCTCTCCTTTGTTTTTCTAATTCCAAAACATTGCATGATAACTGAAGTGTTATGGCCTGAAACTCTATTTCTAACCGTTATGCAGGGGATCTCATATTGCCGAATTCCTCACAGAGGGTGATGCCTATGGTCCACTGAAGAAGTCTGCAAAAGAGTTGGAAAATTACGATCATGGGGCTGTAGATTATTGCAGTAAACTGGCTTCCCATTACTCAAAGCAACTGTTTAAGATATATCAAAGTGGGGAGGATCCCCTATTTGGCCCTTCCTAAATTTTGGTTGTGCTCAATTTTTGTTCATATTGAACCCAGCAACTGCCCCACTTTTATTCTTGTCGTGTGTAAATGTTTTTACTCTAGTGTTGTATTTGTAGCTGGTGGGTGAAAAAGCTTGGGTATGTGCATGCATGAGAGAAAGGGAGAGAGATTTTAAGCTCCTTGCCACCAGAGAGACACAGCAGGCCTTTGCAGCAAAGAGAAATTTGTGGCTGGTTTTGTAGAGACACAGGGAGATGGAAGTGATGGGAAGAATTCGTACCGAGGGTTTGGATCTATGTAAATTATTTTAATAGTGATGGGGCATGAATGGCGTGGACACGTTTGAGAAATCCTCCCTGCTATTAGATGCCTTCCCGGGGTTCTTGTCCCCACTGATCGTCTTCTGCTTTTTTTTTCTTTTTCTTTTCGGCCTTTGGATTAATGCACCCATGACCCATCCATTGTTTCAATCAGCGTTTGACTACTCGGGCAACCGATCTGGACTCCCCACCCTGGTGGGGCCCGAGTATCCCGAGTTTGGTGGTCAAGCTCGGGCTCTTAAAAAGAATTGAAAAATTTATTAAATTTTTTAAATTGAAGATATTTATTTGTAAGGGGTTTTTTTTTTTAATTATGTTTTCTATCATTCGACAAAGATTGGGAAGTGTTTGGAATACTTATTTTTACATTCCCTGCTGTCACAAATTGATTTTTAAAAAATCTATTTCTTGATTACTTTTTTAACCTCATTTGGATGTGTTCTATATAATTTTATTTTAAACATTGTTTTTATATTTTTTAAAAAAATTTTGTATTTTTTCTTTAAAGATTTTTGGCCTCTCTAGGACTTGCCCAACTCAGACCGAGTTACTCAGCCATGCCCAGGGCTAGGTTCCAGGGCCGAGTCGTGCTTTCCTACTCAGCCATGCCCAGGAATAGGTTCCGGAGCTGAGTCCATTGCTTGTTGCTTCCAATTAACATGTTTCTAGACACCTTTTCTTTCCTCGTGGAGGATAAATGGGTCAACGGAGCTGGCCTTTTGAACCATGCTCTCAAAATGCTCACCTAAAAGAAGAAAGAAAAAAAAACTGTTTTATGAAATAGCGAAAATTCAAATAGCTCTTCTTCAACACTGTGCAAGGGGCGCATATATGAAATTCTATTCCAATTTCCCGGCAGATAACATTATGTAGAGCATTTTAACGACCAGCTAAGCAAGTGCCTCATGCGACATCCCTTTGCAAGCAGTTCATTGTTTATTATAGTACTCGAACTACCATAATTATCTCCTGCCATTTTTTAAGTCGATTTGTATCATAAAACCCTATTTTCACGATTTCTTTATTATAACTCTTATTTCCTCATCTTTCTTAGCCTCTTCTCTCTTCCTCTCATCCATTGCTCATCTTCCTTAGCCTTCTCTTTCTCTCTCTCTCATCCATTGAGCTTGTAAGCAACAATAATGGGTGACAACAGAGTGAAAATCATTTTACACTTTGGTAGTTTTTTCAAGAGGAAATTTAATAATAGATGTAATTTTTATGACAATGGGGACATGAAGGTTTTATTTTTTAGGGGGATCCCATCATTTGACCAAGTAAAGGATCACTTGTCAAAAGTATCAAGTTATGTCTCAAGTACTATGACTATTAGATATATTGACCCAGGGTTATCAAGTAACAGTAATATGATATGTATTGATGATGATGACAACATTACGAATATGATGGAAGGGTTTTCTCCCATTGTTATGTATGTATCAACAGAGCTATTGAGTCCGAATCCGCTGAATATTGACCACCAATAGTGCCCGATAATGGTCCATCAAGTTTGGCCATATAAGAAGTTTGCAATAAAATTCATTATTTTTTTTATTTATCAATATTTTGTTATGGGTTAGAATAATTCTCAATTGTTTTTCAAATTTTATTTTAATAGTAGTTTCTGACCAGAGCACCTATTAAACAGACTTATTGAGTCTGACTCCACTGAATATCGACCACCAACAGTGCCCGATAATGGTCCATCAAGATTGGCCATGTAAGAAGTTTGCAATGGAATTCATTATTTTTTTTATTTATCAATATTTTGTTGTGTTAGGATAATTCTCACTCGTTCTTCTAAATTTTTTTCGACAGTAGCTCCCTATCAAATCAATTAGTTCACAATGAAGGTGCTGCTTGTATAGGCATAGAAGATAAGCATGATTCAGAAATCGAGCGACATATCGACGATATCGATCTGATAGAAAGCCCCCTCATGATTAATCGTTGCGAAGTTGTACTTCGACGGGGTCAGGATTTTGATGACGTACATGCATGACGTAGTCACCGTATTGATTATGCCATATCACAAAACTTCAATATGAAGTTTATAAAAAGCAAAGAGAGACGCGTATGGGTGAGGTATGCTGTAGATGGGTGTTCATGGCAAGTGCACTATTGGAGGGTTAATACAACAAACTTCTTCGGGGTGAAGAAGTTTGTAAACATGTACTCACGGGCCGGCGGAATAGATAAGGTTCATCAGCCGCTTGCCCCAAGCCCTAGGTGGCAAGCAAGATCAAAGACTGTTTGAATGATATGCCCAATTTGACACCTGGAGATGTAGTTAATGATAGACAACGTGATCATGATGTCATGTTATCTTATCAGCAAGCATGCAGGGTAAAAAAGTTGCACAAGAGATAAATGAGGGTTCCCATGTGAAGGCATACGAGGATCTCTCCAAGTACCTTCAGAAGATCTGAATCGCTAACCCTGAAACTGTGACGATTATTCAAACACATAATCATGATAGGTTTGAGCGTGTATTTATAGGCAATCATCCATATTTGTATGGTTTTATGTATGGTTGCAGGGCACTAATGGGACTAGATGAGATATTTTTTAAGGGAAGATACAAAGATATACTATTGGCTGCAGTTGGAGTAGATGTGAATGAAAATATATCTCCTACAGTATATGTTGTGGTTAAGAATGAAAATACACGATGTTGGACTTCATTTCTAGAGCTTTTAAATCAGCAGTTTGACGAGAGGCCTGATTGTTGGTGGTATAAGACCAATGGGCTAGAAATGCAATCTTTTAAAAAAATTCCATTGTGTAAAAACTCAAGGGTTTAAATGCATGAGTATCTCAATACAAAACCATAATACATATATTTCAGCCTACAAAAATGGTTTATACATATTTGAATAATAAAATTCAACCCTAATAGGTCATTTACAAATCCCTTAATCAAAAATACAATTAGCTCAATACAATATTCAAATATTGACAATGTACATTTGTAACAATCCTAAAATTTCAAAAAAAAAAAGAAAAAAAAAAAAAGGAGAAAAGATGCTTTTAAATAGGTGATGGTCTGTTTGAGTATGATGGTCCTTGGGGACCATCACTATTTTCAAAAGTTTTTACTTTGGTTTAAACTTTTGCTTTTGCCTGCTTTTGCCTGTTGCTTTGCCTGTTGCTTTTGCCTGCTGCTGCTTGCTGCTTGCCATGTCCTTTAGTGGACGTGGTTTTCGTATGTTAAAAGCAGACTCTTAACGCGACACCTCAGGTATGAGGTAGAGCGTAATAAAATAATATAATAATACGTTATAAGAATTTAAATAGGGGAGGTGAGCACTCCCACCCTAAAAAATTTTGAGATCTCTCTCTCTCTAGTCGAAACACAGTGAACTCCTATCTCGAACCGAATTTTTATCGGAAGCTCCCTCTCAAATATTTGTGAGTAAGTGACATCGTCTTCCTAAAAAATAGTCTGATTTTAATAAATAGTGATATTTTCGTCCAGAATCTTTATTTTATAAGTTTTGTGTGTAAGTGACATCGTCTTCTTGAAAAATAGTCTGTTTTTAATAAATAGTGATATTTCTGTCCAGAATCTTTATTTTATAAGTTTTGTGTGTAAGTGACATCGTCTTCTTGAAAAATAGCCTGTTTTTAATAAATAGTGATATTTCCGTCCAGAATCTTTATTTTATAAGTTTTGTGTGTAAGTGACATCGTCTTCCTGAAAAATAGTCTGTTTTTAATAAATAGTGATATTTCCGTCCAAGATCTTTATTTTATAAGTTTTGTGTGTAATTGACCCCATTGTCTCGAAAAATAATCCATTCTTTTTAAAAATGAAATGAAATAATTATTTCTGCTTATTATCATGAATTTTAGGCGCGATAAATTTTATGCGCACGTGACCTCATTATCTTGAAAAATAATCTTTCTAATAAAAATTGTGATATTTTATCTATGTTAGAAATTTTGAATGCTGTAAATTAGAAAAATAAATTTATTTATTTTTCTTGTTTATTGTTAGAAATAAATGTGATATTTCTGCTTTTAGTAAAAATTGTGATATTTCTTTCTATTGTTCTGAATATTTAGACATTGTAAAATTCACGTGCAAATGACTGCCTTATTATTTTAAAAAAATTGATATTTTTGTAATTGATTATAGTATTGTTGTGAAATGCTTATTTGTGGATTGATATCCCATAAATTGTGATAATTCCGTATTCTTGAATTTTTATAAGAATTTTTCTAGACATATTAAATTGGCAATTATGCTAGAATGCCTTTACAAACTGCTACCTTTCTAAATTTGAGCCCAAAATATTTGATTGGTTGTTTTTGAAATGTTATAGAGAGTGACTGTTATTAATGGTTTAAGTGAAATTCATATTAATGATTTCAGTAATATGTTGAGTACATGATATTGCTGTTTTCGAATGTTTAAAGAGATGTAGAAATAATTTAAGTATGCAAGTGGACTCATCCGGTTCGCCGGTGAGGTATAAGTGGACCTATCTGGGACGCCGGTAGGGATTAAGTGGACTCATCCGGTACGCCGGTGAGGTATAAATGGACCTGCAGGGATTAAGTGGACCTATCTAGGACGTCGATAGGGATTAAGTGGACCCATCAGGACGCTGATGGGGTATATAGTGACCTACTTGGGACGCCAGTAGGGTATTTTGTGAAATCCTTTGAACTATGTACCGCCGTTAAAAGTGTTATAAGCATTTCAATTACTCGGATTATACTTAGTTATGCATTTATTGAAAGTGAAACTGTTGATGCATTTCTGTTAATAGATCTCATTTTGAAAAAATATTGATATCTTTCAATCATGATTATTTTTAGGATTATGATGATCACTTACTGAGTAGCCAAACTCATCAAACTATTGGTAAACATTTTTCGGGATAACTGCGGCTTCATTTTGAGTACTCGTCAAGGGCAACTTTGGAAGATATTGTAGTTGTGTCTAAGCTTTTTTTTTGTTACTTTGTAAGAATTCGTCAGTGTAAATTTGTCCTATCAAGAGATGTATATATGTTTTGACTGTCACATCTCAGGAATATCAATATTGTAAATTCTTGGGGTGTGACAACATCTCTACAACATATTGCATGATTTGCACTCGTAATTTCTCATTATATCAAAATTATATGATAATTTCATCTTCAGTCTTTATCCTCATCATTTATCATAATGTCTCATATACATCATACACATGACCATAATAATTTGATAAGATTTCAATTCGCATAAACAATAATGCATAACATTAAAGTTCGTACCGCAAGATTAAATAACAATCTCAATATACACACAACATAGTCAATTTAACCAATCATGAATCCATTTAATAACTGTAAATACATCAAATTAACATGCAAACATACATGGGGAAACCATGGTTCGAACCGCTTGTGCCCGGGCAACAAAATGGCCTTTTGAGGACTTAATTTTGTTTCATTGTCTAAGACACGGGTGATAATAATAACTCAAGGAGATCAATCCAATAGGAAGCAAAGAGCAATGATCCAATGCAACGGTTGTATCATAATATAATGCAACGACACTTCTAGAAAATCATGTTTGTGGTATTTGTATGGCCCCAAATTTTGCACACACACTCTATTCATCTCAATAATCAGTCCTCAAAAAACAAAAGTTCAATTTGAACCCTAGATATGGTAAAAAATGAGTCTCCTCCAAAAACGAATCTAGACCATTCATTTTGTGAATTTCAAGATATTAGCCTTTATAAACTCAAAATCATTTTTTTATTTTTAACATTGTTCATCTAATGATAGTAAATCCATCCAAAAAAATTGAAAATGAAAAATTCCTTCTAAAGCCTAGATCTAAGCATCTCACCAAAATGAACGGTCTATGTTAATTGGGCTAAAAAATAATTTCTAAGTTGTGTTTTCAATTTTTTATTTTTTTGTAATTGTTCATTAGAATGAAAAGAGTGTATGTTTCAAAATTTGGATCAAACAAATGGCCATAAGATGATTTTTTAAGATTGTTGCATCATATTATTATAAAATTGTTGCATGAAATCATTGCCCGGAAACAAATGATCACTTTTATTTCACTTAATGGGGATCAAACCATGATATAGACATGTATCAAAATAGCTCTTCAAAGTTTGAGAAAGATACTACACAAAATAAAGAAGTTATGGTGAAACTACACCATGAGATCCATAAGGGACCACACGAACTTTTCAACATTAAAAAATGAACTCAATGGACTATTTCATATGCTCAAATATGTATATATATATATACAACTTTAATAGTACAAAAGTTACAAAGGTGAATTTTTCCATTACTACAAACTTCTTCCAAACTACTCATGTTGTACATACGAACAATACGGCTGCGATTACTCTGAAAAATTTCACAATAGCTTGATAAGTTTGATTACTCAATAAGTGACCATCATTATTCTTACAAATCATGGTTAGAGAGTGTAAATATTTTCTAAAAGAATGCATATTAAGCAGAATTTCGACATATTGATTTCATGCATTCTAATACATGCTATTAAACAGATTCATTTCTAATCTTACACATATCTTGTATTCGTTATTAAACAAAGAAAATAAGTATGATAAATTGACCATATGCACATGATCATATCAAGATCAACAATAATATAAATTTAGTACTTTAAAACATTACTGCAATTAAGTATCAGATATGATCAAACAAGTGTTCACAATAACAGAAATCCTATAATAGAAGTACTAACCTTGAGTCACAAGCCTCGAGTTCAAGGTTAGAACTTCTACTATCCCACAGGAATAAGCACTACCAACGGGTAAATCTGTTGTATAGTGCCTTACTCACGCACACAACCCCAACGTGCTTTGGGGCTTTTGATAGGCCCTGACCTTGCAAGACACGGCTCTCCCATGTGCCCTTCTGGCGAGAGAGCATTACACTACCAAAGGGATCCCAATGAGTAATGCCTCACATAGATTTTGGGGGAGCGACCACCCAAACACACACACACACTCCTAACTCTTATCTTATCATAGAGAGTTAGAAAAAAATCACAGCTGCCAGCATAAATATCTCATCAGAGGCATGTTTTCATGCATACATATCTTATCAGAAGCATGATACCATGTACACATATCTTATCAGAAGCATGTTACCATGCACATATATCTTATTAGGAGCATGTTGCCATGCACACATATCTTATCAGGAGCATGTTGCCATGCACACATATCTTACCAAGAACATGTTGTCATGCACACATATCTTATCATAAGCATGTTACTATGCACACATATCTTATCAGAAGCATGTTGCGATGCACACATATCTTATCAGGAAACAATAATATCGTATTTTCAAAATATTATTGAATTCATTAATATGAATTCTCATGAAGCAATTAATAGTAATTACTTGCACATAACACTTGCACATAATATTTGCACATAATACTTACACATAACACTTGCACATAATAGTTGTACATAACAATTGCACATAACACGCGCACATAACACTTGCACATACACTCGCACATAACACGTGCATATAACACTTACACATAACATTTGCATATACTTGCATATAATATTTACAGTATCTAGGATTTATGCTTCAAATATTGCAATTCAATACAGAAATACGTAGAACTTACAGTTTTAGGAATATTACAATTAAATGTAGAAATATTACTGGGAATATTATAGAAATATCAATTTTCTTCAAACAATGATTTTACAGGAAAAATGAAGCCACTTACCTATATGTCACTTTAAGATAGATATGTTACTATTGTTGCCGGAGTAGAACTGGAATCAAGGGTATTCAACTAAATGTAGAAGGGAGAGACCAATTGAGTTCCTATAGGGAAAGGAGCATAAAAATATGGTTATATAAGAGAGCAAGAAAAACTATTATAAGTCTCTTAATTATTTTAAGAACACTATCGTATGAGAACATACTACAAAAATCATAATAAATATTGTAGTAACATTAAACAATGTAAATAACATAAGAGCAAAAAAATAATATTCATATAAATCATATGTAAATGAAAACTAATAATAAAATTTATGTAAAATCAATTCATAACATTATAAAATATTTCACATAGGATGATGCAATAAATTGTGGTCTTTGATGATCCACTTCATATATTGCACCTAAATCCCCAACAACCTCAGAATAAAGAATTCTTATGTCTTAACATATTAACGATACTATTTAATAAAAATAAAACTTGAACACCAATATTATGAGAATAATGAAAATATCATGCAATATAGTATGCAATAAAAATGAACCAGTAAGGAACAAGTAAGGTAAATATCATGTAATATAGTATGAAATATAATGAAAATATCATACAATATGGTATGCAATAAATATAATGCAATAATGAAAATATCATGTAATATGGTATGCAACAAAAATGAATACGTAAAGAAATATCCTGCAATATGGTATGTTATCAATTAACAAAAACGTGGTTCGTACAATAATACCAATATTATGAGAATAATAATAATGAGAGTATTATGAGTGAGAGGGAAACATGATTGTTATGAGAGAAAAATATCATTAAAATAATAATATTCGTATGAGAATATTAGAAATGAGAGAAAACACTTATTTTAATAAGACTATTACTATTATAAGAATAATGAGAATATCATTCTTATGAAAATAATGAGGCATTATTATGAATATTACGAGAGAGAGAAAGTGAAATTCGTTGAAGAGAGAGAGAAACTTACTAGTGAAGAGAGAGAAGACCCCATCATTGGTATGATGGACTTATGATGGTTTTAAAGAGAAAGAGAGAAAGAGAGCTTTTATTCATGTGATACATGTTGCTTATGTGTCTTTTATTTTATTATATTCTTAAGTGTATGTGCTTTCTCATGACACATCAACAAATTGATGGATTTATGATTGACACATCATTAAGAGGAATGACACATCTCCACAAGAATTTTATTCTTAATTTATTAGTATTTTGGTGTAAAATCGTATTAGTGAAAAAGATAGTCCTTATGGTGTATTTTGACACAATGGACTATCGCTCTAATATTTCTTTATGTAAATATTTTATTTTATCATTAGTACTATTATTATTATTATTGTTATTGTTATTGTTATTGTATTTATTACGATTATGACTATTGTTGTTGTTGTTGTTGTGTACAAGGAGAACACAATTAGTTATCACCATCTTATGTGAAATTTGATAGCTTGGTGTGTCACAAAGTTCGAGAAAATTATCTTTACACTTTGAGTTTGGTAAATGGAATAAATGTATCTACCCAATTTCACATCCAATGGTCAAGATTAATTGTAACCACCTTATACAAAAGATAAATGGTATTTTTGAATACTTTTCCTTTCATTTAAACTCCAGTTTTTTAACCTCATTTAGATGTGTTTTGTTTAATTGTACTTTAAATTTAATTTTTTTCCTATTTTTTGGGTTTTTTTTTGTATTTTTAAAATTTTAACATTTTTTTTGCTGCTACAGTACTCGGCCCTACTTGGGCCAAAGGTGGTGATGATCACCCCGGAGTATGCGTTCGGCTCAAGCATAGGATGAGTACTCGGCCCGAGCTGTGGTTTTGAACACTAGCGGTTAGCACAAGGCGTCTTAAAAAGTGAAGCCGAACCTCAAAACCTTGTCCACCATAGAGCTATAAGCATCATAAACTCTTATAGTCTTATGAATATCGATTTTCACTCTTTATTTTGAAATTTAGAGCTCCAAAGAAAAGTGTAGATTTGGCGGATTTTAAAAATTTAAAAATAGATAGTCCAAATTATTGTTATGAGGATTACACAAACCACTAAATAAGTAAGGAGTCTGGTCTAGTCAAAATGGTCTGACTATGGGTTGAACCAGTTAGAACGGATTTTAAAATATAAAGACAAAAGATGAGTAATAATCTAAAGCTATAAGATACATTAGAAAAGCGTCGTCCAACCCTATTTGACAAGTTGAAATGGTCTAAACTGGCTTTGTTTATCAAACTTGATTTTTAATTTAGACTAGATCAGCTAATGTGCAGGTCAGTGATCTAACATGTTCAATCGTCGATAAGTCCTTTATAACTATAGTACAAATAATGTCATACAAAGTTAGTGCAAGAAGAAACAGCGGATTCCAAGGCAACATAAATTGATTGGGCCACCAATTTTAAATTTGGTGGCTCCCTTGACATTGCCATTCTTTCATGTTTACATGGAGGCCAATGAAGTTGCATATTTACTGGTTAAGTGGGGAGTGTCCATGAATTTTTTATTTGTTTCCGATGATGTAACCTCTCTTTGAATAATTACATAATCTAGAATAATAATAATAATGTCTTACGAAGTGCACTACTTTTAACATTTCAAATCATTTTCATTTGAGTCCAAAATTGTTAAGATAGAGGCGATCAATTTGAGAGTTTCAAAACACCGAAACCGCTTTTTTCGAAATGGTTTGATGTATAGTTCGAATTTTTATCGTAAATATATTACCCTTTAATTAATGAATAGATTCCCAAGCAACATGGGAAAATAAAGGCCTAAAGACTAAGTAGCCAGCATAGTTATCTCCACTCACCCTCGAAACATTAAGGAATATCCCTTCCCTTGTGTTTCATTCCATTACCACTCTTGAAACAAACGCCCCCATCTCAACTATAAGTAAGAGACACTGTAAACACAGTTGCCATAACATGCACGCAGGCAGGCAGCCATGAATCAGGACAACCTTGCAGTGCTAAACGCCCTCGACTCGGCACGCACGCAATGGTACCATATCACTACGATCGTTATCGCAGGCATGGGCTTCTTCACAGACGCCTATGACCTTTTCAGTATATCCACTGTGTCGAAGCTCTTGGGGCGCCTCTATTACTATGACCCAAAATCCTCTAAGCCGGGCAAGATTCCGGACCCTGTGAACAACTTTGTCATAGGTGTGGCTCTTGTTGGGACCCTGACAGGGCAACTGGTGTTCGGTTGGCTTGGTGATAAGCTTGGTCGGAAGAAGGTGTACGGTGTCACCCTCGCCCTCATGGCGGGCTGCTCAATATGCTCCGGGCTGTCTTTCGGTTCCACTCCCAAGTCCGTGATAGGTGGGGAACTGCATTTTCTAGATTCTTATTATGTGCATTCTTGGGTTGAACTGATACTGTGTTTCCCAAATTTTGGAGTGGTTGTTCTGACATGCACCACTCCCTCCTTGCTCTCAGCAACAATTTACTGAGGTGTTTTCAAAAACTTGTAATAGACCATTACAGGTACTTTGAATTCCGGACCAACATAATCATAGAATGCTTCATAAATGAAACCTCCATCTTGTTTCACCTATGATAGAATTTCTCTACTATTTTAAGTGCTCGTCAAAACCTTGTTAAGTCAAATTTTAGTTATGTTAAAACCTGATTATTCAAGTAGAACTTGTTTGGATGGCCTTGAATGGTCAAGTTATGCAAATCTCATGGCTCATCTTTTTTTTTTGCATAACCTGGTTTGCTATTGCACAAAGAGAAAAAACATATCAAACTTCAAATTTTGAGATAGTTTCTCCCTAAAAAGTTTGAGATAGTTTCACCTCTAAAAAAATTAAATTTTGATATAGCTTCTCTCTCCAAAAATTTTAAGACAATTTCTCTCTATGAAAATTTAAAATTGACAATTTCTCTCTCAAAAAATTTCGAGATCATTTCTATCTCTAAAAATTTTCACATAGTTTCTCTTTCTAAATTTTGATATAGTTTTTGTCACTAAAATTTTAAGATACTTTTTCTCTAAAAAACTTAAAATTTTTGTCTCTAAAAAATTTTAGGTAATTTTAGCTCTAAAATTTGATATAGCTTCACTCTCTAAAATTTTAAGTTACTTTCTCTCTCTAAAACTTGAAATTTGATATAGCTTCTCTCTCTAAAATTTTTGAGATAGTTCTCTCTAAAAAGTTTCAGGTTGTTTCTCCTCTCTAAATTTTGATAGTCTCTCTCTCTCTAAAACTTAAAATTTGATGTAGTTTCTCTCTCTAAAAAAATTGAGATAATGTCTTTGTTAAACAAAAATTTGAGATAGTTTCTCTCTAAAACATAAAATTTGAGATAGTTTCTCTCTGTAAAAAATTTGAAGTAATTTCTCTCTCTAAAATTTGATATAATTTCTTTCTCTAAAATTTTAAGATACTTTCTCTCTCTAAAATTTAAAATTTGAGATACTTTTTTTCTCTAAAAATTTTGAGATAATTTCTCTCCAAATTTTTTTGGATAGTCTCTCTCTCTAAAATTTGATATAGTTTCTCTCCCTAAAATTTTAATATAATATTTCTCTCTAAAACTTGAAATTTTGAGGTACTTTCTATCTCTAAAATTTTTTATATAGTCTCTCTCTAAAAAATTAGGTAGTTTCTCTCTCTAAAATTCTATATAGCTTTGCCCTCTAAAATTTTACTATACTTTCTTTCTAAAACTTGAAAATTGAGAGAGTTCTCGCTCTAAAATTTTTTTAGGAAATTTATCTTTCTAAAATTTAATATAGTTTCTCTCTTTAAAATTTTAAGATACATCTTCTCTCTAAAACTTGAAATTTGAGATAGTTTCTCTCTCTAAAACTTTTGAAATAGTTTCTCTCTCTACAAAATTTCGGGTAGGTTGTCTCTCTAAAATTTAATATAGTTTCTCCCTTCAAAATTTGAATATACTTTCTTTATCTAAAACTTAAAATTTGAGATACTTTCTCTCTCTAAAAATTTTGAGATAGTTTCTATCTAATACTTTTTAGGTAATTTATCTTTTTAAAATTGAATTTAGTTTCTCTCCCTCTAAATTTTAAGATACTTTTTCTCTCTAAAACATTGAATTTGATATAATTCATCTCTCTAAAATTCTTGAGATTGTTTCTCTCTCTAAAAAATTTCAAGAAATTTCTCTCTCTAAAACATTAAATTTGATATAGTTCCCCTCTCTAAAATTCTTGAAATTGTTTCTCTCTCTAAAAAATTTCAAGTAATTTCTCTCTCTAAAATTCTATATGGTTTCTCTCTAAAATTTTAAGATATTTTATCTATCTTAAACTTAAATTTTAATATAATTTCTCTCTCTAAATTTTTTGAGAAGGTTTCTCTTTCTAAAATTTTAAGATATTTTTCTCTCTCTAAAACTTGAAATTTGATAAAGTTTCTCTCTCTAAAAAAATTGAGATAATTTCTTTCTCTAAAAAATTTCAATAGTTTCTCTCTATAAAACTTGATATACTTTCTCTTTCTAAAATTTTAATATACTTTCTCTTTTTTGTACTTAATTTGAAGTAGTATCTCTCTCTAATTTGTGGGAATGTTTTGGCAAAATTAATTATATTTAATAAAGTGGGCAGCTCCAGTGTGTGAAAATAGTAGCAGTTCCAGCTCTAGTGTGTGAAAATAGTATTATCATCATCAATTGTATTATATCATAGTCTCTCTCTATCTTTAGACAAAGTCATGTTTGATAACCCAATTATTTTTTAGATTTTGTGTATTTATGTTTTGGCCTTTTCTTTCGCTTCCAGAAAACATGATTATATATCAAAAAATTTATGAAAGATATGGTTTTGGATACCCTTGGATACAAAGGACCCATTAGTTCTTATCGATTAAGAATTATTGATGTCTATTCCAGGAACACTGTGCTTCTTCCGGTTCTGGCTCGGGTTCGGCATCGGTGGGGACTACCCCCTCTCGGCCACCATCATGTCGGAGTATGCCAACAAGAAGACACGAGGTGCGTTCATTGCAGCAGTTTTCGCTATGCAAGGGGTTGGGATCATCACTGCGGGACTTGTGGCTATGATTGTCTCTGCTATCTTCAAGCATGCATACCCAGCACCATCATTTCAAGAGAATAGAGTGATGTCAACCCAGCAGCAAGCTGATCACATGTGGCGCATTGTGCTCATGCTCGGTGCCTTGCCTGCCCTTCTCACCTTCTACTGGCGCATGAAGATGCCCGAAACCGGTCGCTACACCGCCATCATCGCCGGCAATGCCAAGCAAGCTGCCGCAGACATGGGTCGGGTCCTGAACATAGAGATCGAAGAAGAGCCCGAATACTTATCCCAGTTCAAGGCCAACAATGATTACTCATTGATGTCTAGGGAATTCCTCCGAAGACACGGGCTCCACCTGGTGGGAACCATGACCACTTGGTTCTTGCTAGACATCGCATTCTATAGTCAGAATCTGACACAGAAGGATATCTTCCCGGCGATTGGGCTAGTCAAGAAGGCCGTCGAAGTTAACGCCCTGGAGGAGGTGTACATGACATCCAGGGCCATGTTCGTGATCGCCATGCTCGGGACATTCCCTGGTTACTGGGTCACTGTTGCCCTCATCGAGTCACTCGGCCGCTACAACATACAGCTCATTGGCTTCTTCATGATGTCCCTCTTCATGCTAATCACGGGGATTAAGTACAACTACCTCAAGGAACATAATCACACATTGTTTGCCATTCTATACGGTCTGACGTTCTTCTTCGCAAATTTTGGGCCGAACAGCACTACATTTGTGCTGCCGGCAGAGCTCTTCCCTACGAGGATACGGTCAACATGTCACGCCCTCTCGGCCGCTTCCGGAAAAGCGGGGGCCATGGTGGGTGCCTTCTGGGTTCAATCTTATACACTAGATGGTGACCCTGGGAAGATACAGAAGTCGATGATCATACTAGCCTTCACCAACATATTGGGCTTCTTTTTCACTTTCCTGGTGACTGAGACTAAGGGCCGTTCACTGGAGGAAATTTCAGGGGAGGCCCGAAACAACGAAGTCAATCGAGCCGAAAATGATTCACGCAGCAAGTGATCAACATCATCATCTGTTGCCTCCATGGTGCCTCCCGTCCTGTTATCCATATGATGCTTTCATAAGATATCTCCTGGGTCACGAATAAGATGTGAATGCGGTTGCGTGATGTATGTGATTGCAGAAGTGTAGGGTTTGGTATGCAGGTGTACTCTGTGCTCTCTCTTTTTTTTTTTGTGTTTATAATGTTATATCAGGACAATAGCAAGAATGGAACTCCAGATGTATGTTGTTAGGCCTAGAGTGAATGTGTTTAACGGATAATGTCGGGGTACAATCCTATACTTTCTTTTGTCACCATTCCTCCTATTTTCATAAATGCATAATGGGAAAATCTATAGGAAATGCTCCATATTTTTCCAAAATTTAAGTAGAGGTCCTACCATGCCTTCCCCCCCCCTCCCCCTTCCCTCCCGCTTAGT
Source organism: Amborella trichopoda (assembly GCF_000471905.2). The sequence continues at coordinate 2,136,044 of NW_006497672.1, forward strand.
TTTATCCCCCGTTTCGATGTCAGCGACATGGGGCTAGTTTTTCTTTTTATTCATATTATTTTTTTGATTCAGTTGAACTCTAGGGCTAGGCAATAGCTCGTATATTTGACAACCCCAAGTCTAGATCGGTTCAATGTTTGAAACATCAAACCCTGCAATAATAATAATTTTAGAGGTATTGGACATTCTGAATTAAAAGAAAAATAAAGTGTAGGTCCAGTGTTCCACAAATAAATCCAAATTAAGATATTTTGACTTTTTACCATCCGGTGACATGCAAATGAACCCTAACGTTTTAGCATCCCTATAGTTTGAGATAATAAAAAACTAAAAGAAAAAAAATAAGATCTGATATCACTAACATCAAACTAAGAAGCAAAACTAGAAAATTTTGTGAGAAAGTAGAACCTTATTGTAAAAATAAAAAAAATTTATTCCACTAGGTAATACTGGAAATGTTTTCTAGTGCTAGTTGGGCTTGATTTCTCGTCATCCCGATTCGGCCGGATATAGGTGACCCGATGTAACAATCCTAAAAAAAAAAAACAGGAGAAAAGATGCTTTTAAATAGGTGATGGTCTGTTTGAGTATGATGGTCCTTGAGGACCATCACTATTTCAAAAACTTTTACTTCGTTTAACTTTTGCTTGCCTGTTTTGCTTGCTTGCCTTTGCCTTTACTTTTCTTTTGCCTGCTTTTGCCTCCTGCTGCTTGCAGCTGGCAACATCCTTTAGCGGACGTGGTTTTCGTATGATAAAAGTAGACTTTTAACGCGACACCTCAGGTATGAGGTAGAGCGTAATAAAACAATATAATAATACGTTATAAGAATTTAAATAGGGGATGTGAGCACTCCCACCCTAAAACAAAATTTTGAGATCTCTCTCTCTGATCGAAACACAGTGAACTTCTCTCTCGAACCGAATTCTTTTATCGGAAGCTCCCTCTCAAATAATTATGGATAAGTGACATCGTCTTTCTGAAAAATAGTCTATTTTTAATAAATAGTGATATTTCTGTCCAGGATCTTTATTTTATAAGTTTTGTGTGTAAGTGACATCGTCTTTCTGAAAAATAGTCTATTTTTAATAAATAGTGATATTTCTGTCCAGGATCTTTATTTTATAAGTTTTGTGTGTAAGTGACATCGTCTTTCTGAAAAATAGTCTATTTTTAAGAAATAGTGATATTTCCGTCTAGGATCTTTATTTTATCAGTTTTATGTGTAAGTGACCTCATTGTCTCGAAAAATAATCCATTCTTTTTAAAAATAAAATGAAATAATTATTTCTGCTTATTATCATGAATTTTAGGCGCGATAAATTTTATGCGCAC